>JAWPHD010021066.1:0-29456 GCA_037043455.1 Cyrtodaria siliqua | reverse complement strand
GTTCTAATTTTTGTTTTTCTTTTGTTATGTCTTTATCAAGCTCAGTGAGCTTTGAGAGATTATTAGTAAGTTCTCCACGAAAGCTTTGCAATACCTTATCTAAACCTCGTATCTCTCGCATTGTTAGACTTTCTGGTTGAACAGCAGTTTTAGGATGAGTTTCATCTATTATATTACTCAAATCACTCTCAATTGTATTTACAGCATCTACTGTATTTTGTACATCTTCAGTTGTTGAAAACGTTTGCATTGGTATATTTTCTCCTTCTTTTGTGAGGGTATTTTTTGTTTTTAATAAGGTTGCAAAGTCTGCCCTACCCCGAGCAACTCTTTCACGTGGAACTAAATAATCATACATTTTTAAAGTGTTTTTGATAAAGCCGATACCATATTTTCTAAGTAAAGTGTCCAGCTTATAAAATTTGACTGCACTATTTCCCTTATGATAAGTAAGTGGAACATCATCTGTTCCCAACTGAACTGCATATAACATTGTTCTACCGTTTTCGTCCTTATCCACTTTGAAATTTTTATAATCAATTTCGCTGGTATCATCGTGAAATTCTTTATAAAATTCATCTACTAACCACCGTTTATGTTTAAGCTGTTCTTCTGTTTTATCTTCTCCTTCAAGCTGATCAATATAGTTATTTTCATCTATAATTTGTCTCTGAAATTCTGAGTCAGGTTGTATAAAATCGTCTTCAAGTGCTTTATCCCAGTCTTCTTCAGTCATATCTTCAATATCGAACGTAGGATCAAATCCTCCTTCAGCCATTGTTTATTTTATTTAATTTTAAAAAATATATTTAAAAAATAAAAACAATGTCGGCTTACGGAAACAAACTCAGCCCTCATAGAAAACTAAGAGAACCTCATGGTGCCAAGGGCATCCGCACAAGTGTAGTAATAACTAATAATCCCTCAACAATAGACCAAAACCAGCAACTGCTTGTGCGATTTCCCAACCTAAGTACTAATGATGTAATAGTTCCAAGTACTGCTAGTCTTGCCTTTGAAATAGAACTTAAAAGCAGAACAGACGTCAACGCTACTCTATTTCAAAATCTGGGTAGAACAATTGTGAAAAAAATGACAATAAGAATAAGTGGCAATGAAGTCATGTCAATAGATGACAGTGATATATATCATTGTTATGTAGATTTATGGAAAAGCCCTACCGAAAGATTAAACATAGCTTACCAAGGTATTGGTAAAGCAAACATGCTAAAACATAGAGTTGGTGCGGGAGATGCTTCCTCAGACACCGGAGATGAAGCTATAGCAGCAGCTTATGGAAATAGATTTTGTATTCCACTGGACTTTGAAATGTTAGAAAGTCATATGCCATTTTATCAAGCGGGGCTTGGTGATAGGTTAGAATATGAATTAACGTTTAACGATTATAACAAAGTAATCAAAAGCAGTGATGCTGATGCATCTTATGTAATAAAAAATATCTGCTTGGAATTTGATACGGTTAGTGATGTTGAATTAGCCAGACAAATAAGACAGCAAATCAATGGTAAGATGTCATTTATGTATGATCGTATCTTGCGACATAGAAAAATAATAGCAAACAAATCTGATACTCTTTGGAACATCAACATTAATGTACCAGCACGGAGCATGAAAGGTATTCTAATGCTGTTTGAAGACCCAGAAAGAACAAGCACAGAATCCTTTTACAACCCAAAGATTGAAAAGGTTGAAATGACAATAGAGGGAGTACCAAATCAGTTGTATAGTCAGGGCATGAGGGCATATCAACATTGGGATGAAATTAACAAATATTTTGCCTTAACATCAAAAAGAAACAAAGAGACAGAAATAGCAGCGAGGGACTTAAACTTTACCAGTGTTTCTCTTGAGACCTATTTGACAAAATCATATGCTTTGTGGCTTGACCTTAGAACATGTGATGACAATTTATTACACGGCAGTGGAAGAAGAATAGAAAACGGTAGTGAAGGCATAACGATATTAATAAATAAAAAAGCAGATGCAGATCAAACTTTAAATATTTACATATATATAATACAGGATGCGCAAATCAATTTCGAAGATGGAAGATTCAAAGAAGCAGGATACTAGTTTGCAACAAAAATATCCTAAATATGCACACAGTGCCATTATTTGTGGTCAGACAGGCTGTGGTAAAACAGAGTTTGTTCTTGACATACTTGAAAAAGAGTATGTTGGAGTTTTTGAACATATAATTATATTGTGCCCGACTATAAAGTGGAACGAGGCTTATAAAAATAGATCCTGGATAGGAGATGTAAGACACCCAAAAGATAAAAAAATAACAATTGTCAATCCTGTTGGTAAAGACGGAAATGAAATGCTACAAGAACTGTTGCGTTTATTTTTCAAAAGATATGCTGGCCAGCCCACATTATACATTATTGACGATTGCTCAGCCACAAAAGAATTAACAAAGAAAAAAGATATGTTGTCAGAGTTGGCATTCTCCGGTCGTCACGCCAAACAATCAGTATGGGTTATTTCACAGAGATATAATTCTGTATTGAAAGATTTGAGGGATCAAGTAAAATGGTTGTGTATGTTTTACAC
Source organism: Cyrtodaria siliqua (assembly GCA_037043455.1). Classification (NCBI taxonomy): domain Eukaryota; kingdom Metazoa; phylum Mollusca; class Bivalvia; order Adapedonta; family Hiatellidae; genus Cyrtodaria; species Cyrtodaria siliqua. The sequence continues at coordinate 26,879 of JAWPHD010021066.1, read as the reverse complement.
CAAGGACAGAGATAGTTATGAAAATTGTTTGAGAGAAAATGATGTTATTCCGACGTTGGAGGAGAGAACCAGAATAAAAAAAACTTTAGCTAAGACTAAATATTCCAAGTTGATATTGAGAACTGACCAACCAACTGGTTATTGGGTTGAATAATTTTTTTCAAAAATACAAACTAGAGTGCCCATATAATCAATACACTCAATGCACCAACCAATATCGGTACAACAGCACTACTCATGTTTTTCGGGGCTTGTAAAACATACCCTCTTGGCTCACATATAAAATATTCTACGCCATCCTTTGTCACAGAAATTACAGGCGTTTCCTGTGCACCTTTTCATACGTTTGTAAAAACTTACTTTCTGAAACACATATACAACATTTTACGTCATCGTCATCTCTTGTCATAATTTCCAGTGCTGTTTTAGTTTTGTTATAATCACTATTCTCACCGTCTGTTATTTTCAAATCCATTTTTTCTTATATAATATTTTTTTATTATTACAAAATATATTTATTTTATAATATCCGCAGGTATAATACCTTTTTTTTACAACTGTTGCTAATAGTAATACTAACAGCAAAGTAGCAATGTTAATAGCAATACTGACCATGAATATAGTATTGCTAATAGCATTGCTCATAGCAAAGTAGCAATGTTAATAGCAATGCTTGCAGCAAATTAATAATGTTAATAGAAAAAATAGCAATATTAATAACAATGCTATTAACAATACTAACAATTACTAGTTGCATGAATATCGCAGCTAGTTGTTTTGTATTTTATATTTATTTCAAGATAAAAAATAAGATTAATAATATAAAAATGAATGCGGAAGAACTATTACAAAATATATCGGAACAGACGGAACCAGATGAATCAAAGCAACAAGAAACAAAAAAAGAAAGATTATCAGCCATAGTGGCTGGCGGCGGTAGTCGTCAATATTTGGGTAAAGACATACAACTCACAAACATAGATGGCATGCCACCGGATGAAATTAACAAACTTTACTGCAGATATGAAGCAAGGCTTGGGGCAAGCATGACTTAAACTTTAGGCAATTATTTTATTAACTTGTATGTGATGGGAGTATCAAAATATTTCAATGTAACCAATCCACCAAAGCTGATAGAAGATTTGGAGGAAGACCCATTTATTAATCATGCTTTGACAAGTGCTTGTTGTGAGTTGTATTACAGGTATGGAATGTGCTTAGCACCATTTACAGCAATACTGACAACTGTTAGACATATTGATTTTAATAAAAATAAAATTATAGATAATATAAATGGAGAACCAAGAGAGTGAAGTTATACCTGTTGTTACACAACCTGTTGAACAACAAAAAGTAAAAAATCCAAAAAGAATAGAAGCTGGAAAAAAAGGAGCAGCGGCAAAAAAGGCAAAGCGTTTGCTTCAAGATGTTACAAATCAAAATGCTGCAAAGCAAGATACTGCAAATCAAATAACAAAAATAACAATAGGTGAAGAAGAACCAGAAAAAATCAAAATAAACGTATACAAAAATTATATTCCACCGTGTCTGGTTTTATTAGGTATTGCTGGGTTGGGTTTGTATATTTATAACAAGAAATCTGCTACGCAGCCTGTAGCTGTGCAACCTGTTCATGTTGCACCAAAAGACCCGTTTGATTTTTAATAATTTATTTAAAAAAAATAATCATATAAAAAAAATGGCAGCAAGTATTGACGGAAAACAAATTGTAAATATGATGTATCACGCTGGAGTGGAAACACTTCTAACTGTTGGATATTCTGAAATTGGCAGAAAAATACTAAAAAGACCAGCACCTAAAGTGGATTTTAATGACAGATTTTGGGATGCTGTCTGTGGATATAATGTTAGCAATGGCTACAAAGGATATGTTGATTAAGCAAGGTATTATTCCTGCGGATATTATGAAATAATTTTAAAAAATATATATATAAAAAAAAATGGCAAGTGCTGTAGCAATGATGATAGGTGGCGCATTAACAAATGCATTGGCGTTTAGCGGTTCAAATTATTTCTTTTCAAAAATAGGAAGTCATTCAGATGAGGAAAGACAAAGACATGACAAAGCAGTGGAACAATTAAACGCAGCACAAGTGGAGTGGAATAAAAAAAGAACAGAGAGATTAGATTTTATTAATAAACAACTACAAAAAGAACATCATGCAAAGCAGACTTTTGATGATGTAGACCAAGCTATGAAACAGTATTATTACATAACTGGCAAACATTTACTTTTGGAACCGGAGCCCAAGTTGAGTGATTTTTATACACCAGCTCCGGATCAACAGAATAGAGAAATTAGGTTTATTGTGGTGGGCATGGCTGCAACTGGATTTGTTGCGTACAAATTGAGTTCATAAAAAAAAAATAGTTTAAAACTATAATTACTTTAGACTTTTTTTGGATTTGAAATGACTAAGTTTACTTTGAAAAGACTAAGTCATATGCATGATACCTATTTTTTTTGTTGTTTTTACATGGTTTCAATCCAAGTGGTCGAATATAATATGGTGGTTTAGCACTCTTCTCTAATTTATTTTTAAGATGATCAGGCGCCCATACTTCACCATTGTCTAATAATGTCAATACCATGGATGGACCATATTCGGTATCTACTATTTTCGTATCTGTAATTTTGTATATTTTATTTAGTTCCAAGTCTGTCCATTTCTTTGTGCTATTTTGATATTGCTCTTCAAGCAGTTCATCAAATTGTGCAGTTGTGATTTTCATTTTTTCTTTATAGTTATATAAAGTTTAATCTTTAGTAGAAAAAAATGGAAAGGATTTATTACAGCCCAAAAGGATTTTGGAAAGGTTACTCAGCAGTTAAAAAATTAGCAAAAGAGGCTGGTGTCAGTGAAAAAAAGGCATTAGAATTTTTAAAGAAACAAGCTGTGTGGCAGATTTATTTACCTGCGCCGAAGAAAATAGTTAGACCAGGTTTGATGTTTCTACTAATAATGGAGAGCATCAAGCTGATTTGTTATTTATACCGCATGATACTTTTGGGATTGGTCGTGGGCGCAAGACATATAAATATGCATTGACTGTGGTTGATATTGCAAGTAGATACAAAGAAGCGGAGCCACTGACTTCCAAGGATAGCAAAGAAGTTGCTAAAGCATTTGAAAATATATACAGTCGTCATTTAAAATATCCAAAGTTATTACAAGTAGATCCAGGCAGAGAATTTATGGGTGCAGTATCACAGTTGATGGCAAAACACAAAGTAAATATCAGACGGGGCAGAACAGAAATACACAGAGACCAAGCTTTAGTGGAAAGATTTAACAGAACATTAGCTGAAAGATTGTTTGGTTATCAGTATGCTAAGGAAATAGATTCGCAAAAACGTAATAGAGAATGGGTAAAGAGATTACCAGAAGTTGTTAAAGCCATAAATTCGGAGACAAAAAAGCCTCCTCCTGTTGAAACAAAAATATTAAAAGATGATCCTATCTGTATAAATGCAAGTGTAAGATATTTATATCAACCCGGGGAACAAGAAGGTGGAAGACGCAGAGCAACTGATCCAATGTGGAGTGTAGATATTCACAAGATTAAAAGTTATATGGTGACGCAAGGTATAAGAGTTTATTATTTGAAAGCACCAGCGCCACAGAGAGGATTTGTCAAAGAAGAATTACTTATTGTTCCTGCTGATACTCAAATTCATAAGTTTTTATAGAAACCATGTGCATCAGTTGTAATACCATCTTCTCGGATGTATCTTTTTGAGTAAAATGGTGATAGTGTAACTTTGTTTACTTTTATGCCATATATTTGATGCTTCATTGATCGCATCATATTCATTTTATGGGTGTATTTTTTCTTGTTAAATAGTGCATCCTTGTAGTTTTCAAAGTTTATATTTTTTTCAATTACGTATTTTTTTACACCCTTTGCTTTTTTGATAATCTGCTCATCCGCTCTCAAAACAGAATATAGTTTAGGTCTTAATCCAACATACTCAGCTATAGCAACACCATTACATTCGTCTTTCATTTTACCTAATACTTTTTTGTTTGTATCATCGTGCATTGGATGGTTTTGCGGATAATCACTTAAATCATACTCATCTTTCATTTCAGCCATGTCTTTGTACACATCTTTTGTTTTGATTTTTACCAGCAAGCTGTCAGTGTCTGTGTATGCTAAATTACAGTCAGCTCCATACCTTTTTTTCAAAGTATTATAATACCAATCATACATCCTATACTTTGATAAATCCAATACTGCCATTCCAACATAAATTGGTTTGTTTAATGTTAATTTTGTTTTGTTTACATGTACTGCTGATAATTCATCTGAAAATTTGATACGCCTGTTAAAGTTGGGTTTGGCTATTATTTTTCTTATTTTTTCATTTTCAGAGCCGTCAGTTCTGACTAGTTTTATATCTGTCCGCTTGCGTAGATTTTCCATTGTTTTGCCAAACACAGAGTTGTTCGCAAGTTTGTAAAAATCTTTTTCAAAGGGTGATTTAGCTTTTTTCCTAAGTTCTGTGTTTAGATTTATGTATGATGCCATCCATGGTTTTTCATTAAATTTTAATACTCTGTGTACTTTCTTTAGTTTCATACCCAAAGATAAATACAGTTCTAGGGTTTTGTGATGTATCACATATTTTTCTTTGTCCATAAGATTTGGGACTAGCTGTTCTGTATTTATCATGCCATTATTTTCTAACAGATCTGTTTGGTATTCAGACAACCATTCTTTTTTCACTGCTAATCTTTCCGGTGCAAGTGGATAGTCATTATGAGATTCATGAAGTTCTTTAGGATATTCCAAATCAACTTCTGCAAAATATCCTTTTCCTTCTTTTGACTCTGGCAACTTTCCTGATTCCCCCCACTTAAAGCCAGAATATGGAAGTGGTTGACTCATTGCCCAACCATAGAGGTTACAGGCATCATAATCCATTAAGTAGCTGTTTTCCTCGTTAGGGTTATAATCAGCTACATATGGATTGTTTGCTTTGGCATATCGTTTTGATACCATACTAATTCCACCACGCATTCCTTTTTCTATAAATAAGTGCATGTCAATGTCTGTCAAAAGTTCCAATTCTATTTTTGAATGTTTAAGTAAAGCATCCAAAAATAATCCAGGTGCTGTGTAGTAATGTAAAGCATCAAGTTTGTATGCATTCATACATGTTTTTCTAAAAGTTTGAAACACATCTGCTAACAGAGTTACATCAGTTTTTAGATATAAATCATGATAGTCTCCAAGAGTTTTACAGTTAAACTCTTTCCATATTTTTTGAGCATATTCGTAATCTTCGGGACTTATACTTTCATCTGAGAGACTACTGTAAAACTCTTCTATAGGTGGTAATTGCGTTTCCTTAAATCTTTCCATGCTGTTCATATATTCGTATGGATAAACACCTTTTCGTAAAAGTAAATCTGTTTGTTTTCCAAACTGATTTTTGGTAATTTTAAAATCAGATTTGTCTGTTGCTTTAACCAATTTTTCCAGAGACGAAGCCATAAATTGGAAACTGTCTAAAAATCTAAGTTGTCCGGCACTAAATGAAATATACTTTTCAGCGTTGTTTGGAATGCATGTAATACCACCTGTCATTTTATGTATTTTTTGCATGACGAGATGACTATCATATCCTTTGAGGTTACGAAATATAACAGGAATGATTGTTTTATTTGGTTTTATTTTTAGTTTTAGGTTGCAGTTTTTATGTGCTGCACCTCTGTATTCACCTGTAAAATGACAGTGGTCTCTTACTTTACAGTTTTTGCCACATTTTCTACCTATTTCATCCTCACATATCCAGCAATGTGTTGCTTTTTCATAATCTATTTCATTCTGCTGTGTCATGATTAATGGTTTCGGGTGAGCAAATATATTATTGATCTTGCTCTTTTCACATTCCAAATGATTTAAAAACTTTTCAACAGTATCTTCACCTCTGTAAATAACAGGTCCGTCTGTTTTACCATCATATCTGACAACTTGATATCCAAATCCACAAGCTTCGTGCACACTTGTGATTTCAGATTTCTTTCCAAATTTAGTTGATTGTGGTTTGACTATACTTTCAAAATCAGCATATATTGCATAAGGCACAGACATTTGATTTTGATGATTTTTAAATTTGATGATTGCACCTTTTTTTGGCATTTCAATTCTGCAAGAATGTTTGTTAATACCATCACAGTCTTCTCTGTGTTTGGTAAGTAGATCTTCTCTTGAAAAGCCGTAAAGACAACGATCACAGAAATAAGTTTTACCGTGATATTTGATTGATCATAAAGTAATCTATTTAAATTTTTAATCCAGCAATAGTGATATTTTGTTGTTAATTTGTTTGGTTCTTTAGAATAATCATCAGGGTTATAGTTGTCATCTATAATTCCTTCTTCACTATTTGGATCGTCTTCGTTCTCTGATTCAACCTCAGTGTCTTCAGATATTAAGATCAAATTAATTCGTTCAATATCTTTTGGTTGTTCTGATATTTTATATGGAAAAACAGATACCTTTTTATTTTTTCCTATTATAGCATATCCATAAACGTTGATAGCAAGGTTGTTTTGTTTCTCTACTTTGGTTATTTGAGAAATTGGAGTGGGAAAGTCAATGTTATCTTTCTTCAAGAACTCTATACTAGGATACTTTGATAATCTGTCTGTATGATCTGCAGCTGGATTTAAAGCAGAATTTATTGCATGGAACAAACATTAATCATCATTGTTTTTCACATTTATAATTGCTTTTTTATCAGCTACTGCTTTGGGTAAAGGAATATATGAAGAACCTTTTAACGGCTCGTACTTTGCAATATTTAAGTAAAACGTAACACAGTGATCAATTTCTAATCCGGATGCTGTGTTTGTAAATCTTTCAAGACTCTCTTGTATATAAGCAGATGATTTATCGTACAACTCATTTATTCTTTCAGAGTTTAAGATTGCATTTTGCTCGCTGTGTAATACTGCTGTGGTGTATTTTTTGGTAGCACCATCATCTTTGAATAAATCTACAGTAAGACCTAATTGAAACTTTAATCCATTCATCTCTATCAGCTCTTTGATAATTTGTTTTGCAATAATAATTTTTTTATCACGAAATACATTTTGAGGATCTTTGTATTTATTTACAGATATTTCGTATGCTCTAAAATATCCGCATTTTGGATTATCAACTAGTTTTAATTTGTCTTCTTCTTTTTCTTCTTTTTGTTTTTCTTGCAGCTCTTGGATTACTTTAGCCATTTGTTTTTTGTATTTATCATCTTGACTTAATTCTTTTTTAGCCTGCCTTTTCTTAAGGTTTTTAAGCTTTCTTTTTTTCTTAAAACTTTCAAAAGATTTACTAGTTGGTTCTATCTTTTTATCTTCAAAAGGTTGGCTGGTAGTTGCCCTTGTTTTCAAGACTTTATTTTCTTCCTCAAGTAATTCCAATTTTTTCTTAACTAATGCAATTTCTTTAACTTCTTTCCTAAGTGATGCAATTTCTTTAACTTCTTTCCTAAGTGATGCAATTTCTTTAACTTCTTTCCTAAGTGATACAATTTCTTCCTCAATTTTGCTTGGTTGACCTCCTAATGATTTCAGTGCCATATTTAGTGATTCCTTATCTATTATACCTGTATTATACAGGGATAATAAATTATTTATAGTATCTTTAGCGTCTGACATTTTTTCTCTTTTCTTTATACCTAAAAATATTTTTATTTAATATAAAAAATTATTACTATAAATATAAAGCAATGATTCCGTGTCAGTTCCTAAAGATCAGTTCAAACGGTATTTGTACCAAAAAACCTGTTAAAAATTCGAAATATTGTAAAGTTCATAAAAATAGAATGAAAACTTGTAAAATTCTACCTTGTTTAAATTGTGGATTGGGTACTACTGCTCAATTTCAAATTTGTTGTAAATGCGGTGCTTCGACACTTAGAAAATATAACGAATATTGGTATTATAAGGATTATAATAAAGAATGTTTAAAATTTAGACGTATTGAGTATTTATAGTTTAACCTCTATTTTGTAATAAAATTTAAACATCCAAATTAAAAACATTTTCACAATTCAATCTTAAAATCTTGGGTTATTTAGCGCCTGGAACATGCTAAATAACCAGTTTAATTGACTTAATTTTCAGTGAACTGAAAATTTTTGTGTGGTGATTTTAGATTATTTGGGGTGATTTGGGTTTTGGGCCATAAATTTTTGTGTGGTGATTTTAGATTATTTGGGGTGATTTGGGTTTTGGTCCAGAACACCAATAATACATATATATGATATTGCTATTCATATTAATTGTGTTGTTTTAGTGTTTTGAAATAAATTAAATTATAATTAACCATTTCTTTAATGCAAGTGATAATTTTGTGCAAACAGTAATGACCCACGATTGATACTGTTACATGTCAGTCAACGATTAGACTAGGTTTCACGACCATTAACAGGTCATGCGTGCAAATTATATTTTAACGCATTTTACCTTACTTTGCTACCCACACAAAATGATATATAGGGTCCTATAGAAACCACAGCGTCCGAACCCAATGGCATCGTAGGTCCGCACTGTACTGCAAACAAGAACTAGAAACTACAATGAAAGAGACAAAAACAATAGAAAGGGTGGTGAAGACAGGGTTACCGACTTGGAACGGTCAGTAGGCAATAAGGCCTACTGGTTAGCTTGAATCGATTGCACATATTGTTTATAACTGCAAATGACCGATAATATGTGTGTTTGAAAGAAGCGCATTACATGTACCTTATTAAGACCATTATCAAAATAGTTCAGCTTAATTGTTAATACATTATTAGTGATAGATTAATGATAGTCCGTTTCACAACACATATTTAACCCTCGGTAACACCTCACAAATCATTAGTAGGATTTTAAAAACAAGTACTTGCCAGTTATGAATATAAACCATGTTTACTTTTATTTAGTCTATCGCCATAGTAACAGGTCGCCAACATTGTATAAAAGCCGTGAAACTGCCGACTGGAGACAGAGCAGGGCATACTATTTAGCAATAGAAGTACCATCCTAACGAAAGAGAAAGAACATGTTTTCCACAGCGCTGTTTGTTATTGGATTGATTGCTGTTTTTCATGGAGGAGGTATGTACTATTTTCTAATATATTCTATAGAAATAATTGCGCAAATTATTTCGAAAATAACGTTTAGTTTCCTAGTACTATGTACATTTGGTTTGAGATAATTTAGTTTAATTTATAGCATATACAAATAACAAAATGTGCATACACATTCCGATGAAAGTTTATCAACTGGTGATAACACATATAATATATATATATATCATTCGTATTCTTGTAATTTACATTCAAAGACACTAATCACGAACATTAATTTGGAAATTGTAAAATTCAATATTTAACCTTTCCTTTAATGATTTTTTGCCTTTTTTAATTGCGAAATGTATTGATGTTTAATTATATTACGTTAACATGGGACAAACAAATATCCCATACTAAATAAAGACTAGAATGCTTCCTATTACACATTTATTAGAATAATAAGTACTGATAAAGGTGAAGAACACTTGTAACATTCAACGCGTTTTTTTGCGATGAAAACGCAATATAATAAAATGTAACGAATTCGTTCAATATATACTGAACAAAATAAATTTAGCACATAGAACTCATGTCTTACATGACGATATACAAAGCCGTGTATGTTCGGGTCCATGATAGAGTGACATAGATATGACCAATACCTTTGCTACAAAGTCATCTATTATCGCCATCTGAACTTGTTCCACCTTAATAAGGTAACGTTTCACGCTATAACTTACGAAACTCCACGAATATCTAAACTACCAATGCTCGTGCAAACTACTACTGTAACTCTTTTCTTCCCTATGCCAATCGCAAATTGAGTGACCTTGCTGAAGGTTCACATCAAGCCGAAATAGATTTTTCAGATTATGTCGGCTTCAAATTAACATGACAAACTTATTAAGATTATTTTACCAATTTAATAATTCAATATCTTATTTTGTATCCGTTGCTATTAAGTATTCATTAACATACGGAAGAACACATGAAAGATGTAGGACAGATTAAGGATAAAACACGATGTTTAGTATGATCAATAGTGTGTGTATCACAGTCATTACGCTATAGCGTAGGTTATTCAATTACTTGTTACGCATCAACGTTTCAAATAATTGATTTGATGCATCAAGGAATTGCTAAAGCAGATATAAAGATAATTGAAGTATAGGGTTTATGAATTGTTGAAATATCTTCCATTTAACCAAGTGTTGAAACCCTTTTTACATATGATTTATATAGATTTATCAACATATCAACAAATCAGCAGATCGGACATATACACTGAAATAAAATGCAGATCCATTGCCCCATCGAAACAAACTCATAATATCAAATATAAACGTCCTTTTTGATAAGTCTATGACTATTTTAATCCTTATATATGTTTCGGTTAAAAATGGTTCAGATTATTTTACTTAACATAATTCAGATTTAGAAGTTCAGATTATTTTGGCATCAAATTAACATTACTTAAACTGGTTCAGATTATTTCGGCAACACATTAACAATTCAATTTATTTCGGCATCAAACATGTTCAAATAATTTCACTAAGTAAACAGTTTCTATTAGTTTACCAATTTAAAGAAATTACCAGCCAAATAACGGCACAATTACTCTACAAAACCGTTTATCAAAACTCTACACATGTGTTCAGGTCATATAATAATGTATATGTGCTGATTAAAAGTATTGTTTTATTAACAGGTTCTTTAAATACACGTGCTTGAATATGCGTAAAATGAATTATGAGATGGTAACATGTTAATTCGACTCTCAGTTGTGGGGTTTGACCTGGCTGGTTAAAGCCGTTCATATTGTGTCTATAGCGCTTTCAAGAATTCTCGAAATATGTAAGTTACATATATACCTCGTCATCAGTAGGTTTAGAAACGGTGCCCATATGTTGTAAAATTTGGCTGTTGTTGGAGGGATAGCTACTTTAAGCTTTTTATTTTTTGAAGTTTTGAAGTGGTCATATTGATCCGACACACCTATACTGATACACGTAAAACATAAATTTAATTAATTGTATTAAGTATCCTCAAAACTAAATGAAACTGGCAATTTTTTTTTAAAAAAATTGGCGTTTAACGACTCACAGAGTGAAAAATACTGTTCACGAGCATTTAAATGCGTTCGAGTAATGTAAAGTAATATTTGTCTATAGGTATAGGTTTTACTGTACATTTAAAGCATTGTTTTTTGACTTTGTGTTGATTTATCAAGATTTGTTATACAACCTTTTGGTGAAAAGTTTATATACATATAAGATACCAATATATTTTAACAATATTGATGATACATCATATTGTTTTGCCATTTTGGAATAGATTTATGCCCCTTGATTTACTTAGACAATATGATTATTGCGACATATATGTTAAAATGTGTAGGGTTTATACACATATTTGTGTTTTACTTATATACCTATTGATGCTGCCTTGTTGGTTAGAGATTAGTTCATGGCGGGGATTTCTTTATTTACACTGTCCTGTTTTAATGGGATGACAGTAGGGTAAGTGTGAGGTTTGGTGCACCCTAGAACCGGTTTAAACCCCCAGTGGCCTACTTTTCCACTGACCGTTCCAAGGCGGTAGCCCTATTGTCAACCTTTTTGTGTTTGTGATGTCGTTTGCATTTATTATTGCTTTTGCCTTCTTGTTTGTCTGTTTGCGTGTTTGTTTCTGTGTTTTGTGGTTTACTGTCCTCCTTGAATGCTACTTTCCCTGTCCGATCTTTTTATATTTCTTAAGCTTTAATTTACATTGAAAATAGTAGTTACTGCAGTTACGATCCTATCAAATTATAAATTTCCAATTTGTTGACTAGTTTTGTTACAGTCAGATAATTATTTTTATCAGGAAACCAACAATGTTTTTATTGACGAGTTTCGTTGAAAAGCGAGTGAGCAACGTCAATACTTGGGTATGAAGTTCGCTATCATAACTTGAATTTCTAAATGACTGATTTCATATTCATTATGAATATAAGAAGGCCGAGAAAGCCGAAAAGCAAATACTTGCCAGAAGCCAGAACAACACGAGAATGAACCGTTTACGGTACGATAAGACAATATTTAAGACAATATTAGGTGTTAACATCTCTTGCCGCATTTCGGCAGCTGTCATCATAGGTTTCACAATATGTCGGGTCATCGCAACAATAATTTTAAAGAATTGTGGCGAACTGTAAATGAGTCACCCACTAAGCAAGTCAGGCGCGTAGCTGGGCATATGCACATACGGACCTGCGTAAAATTATTTGTCAATGTCCGAAAAAACAAAAACCGAAAACATACGAAAAACGCAATAAAAATTGAAGGGGAGGTGGTGAGAGGGGAGAGTTGTATTAAAGTTCCGTATGCCGTACCAGATTTAATTTTGTCTTCGGATTTGTATTTGTATTAAAATAGCAGTCAAAATAAGCTTAAAATTGCTATGAAATATACGCCAAAACTCACCTTTGATCGTCCGGCAAAAGGAAATTAACTGGAGAGCATGGCCCCGGACCCCACTAGCGGAGGTGCGTTCATTTGGACCCAGCTTCGCGCCTGGTAGTGCGTTGAAAAATGATAGGACTCTTTTTATATATTTGTTAACGAGTTTAGTTATAGATTGTATGAATGTGAATATGACCAATGATCTTAACAAGTCTGTACATATCGTCACCATAGAATTTACGTTGTGACAGACCGTGTCGCAGAAGAATGAAACTACTTTAAAAAGTAGATCATGGTTATGATAATACACATTTGCAAAAGGTTGTGGGTGTATATAACTCAATGCATCATTTGCAAAGCTGAGTAGACGAAAAGCAAAACAAACTTCCAACTATTACTGGATTCCTAAATTACATACAATCTGCCTTATGAATCCCGCTTTACTTCTATTTCTGTACCAGTAAAAACATCTTCAAACATTTAACGTCCTGTATTATTGCCGTTGTAGATCACGAAAGAGAACATTGTGCTAAAGCTTGGCCTGTAGCAATATTAAAGCGTTTTATACTAAGGCAATTCGGACAATTATAATATGCGGACTTGCCAAAATGTTTGTTAAGCTTTTGTTTCCAATTATATAATATTTTCGCCAGGTTTGGAACTACCGTTTACAGACACATTGGTTATGAACTGAACACCTCTTGTCGCATATTTGTGTTGTATTGCTGCGAAAGAGATTTCATGTTGAGTCTTTCACCGGATACTCAGGCAAATGTCATCAACGCCTTTAAAAACACCTCTCTGGATAACACATTGAACATTGACAACCTTTTCTTTTCAACTATGTTTAATACTTTTACTATCATTTGTATAGTACTTCAACTCAACAAAGATAATATTGCTGATACTGTCGCTCTTATTATCATTTATCTCTAAAATGCAGAAATAATAAGCAACACCTTTAACAAAAGAGATGATTTCAAATTTTACTTTGTTTATTAAACTCTCTTAGACTGGGCTTATCCACGAGCAACACTTCTTATGGGGTTTACATTTCTCGACTTATTCATATTTGTTATCGCTTGTAGTCGAGTTGAGGACTTTAATTGTCGCAAACTTTGCAGAACTGAAAACCTACTTCATTATAGCTACCGTTACCATAAACCTCGAAGAAGCCTTTGCAAACGTTTAGTATCGTAATCAAGTCATTTAAGAACTATTTTGAGATAAAGACAAATAGTCGCAACTACGGTAAAGTGATTTCAAATTTTCGCAAGATCCTTGGTAATGATTCAATCTCTACCCAGTGGTGTCGCTCTTTGCACTCACATGCACACACTGTCAATGTATCAGAAAATTATAAAAAATAGTGTAAAACGATGAAAATGAAAACATACTTCATGAAACTCATTCATTTCTGACTCAACTTTATTTGAAAGGTATAACTTAAGAAAATAGACAATTTAATGAATAAACAATAATATTTCGATTGTTTACCACTCGATCAGCTGCACCCCATATCATTAGTTGTGTCAGGTCACGGTCTTAAATTATGACGTAATCGCAGATTACTTTCTAAGAAGTTGACACAGTCACATAGTGACCCTGGTAAAGATTGGAAAATGCGTTTTCAAAAATGATGGACCATGAGTACACTAAATGCCATCAGCAAGAATCACTAAATCATAGTTACACATTGACTTTGTAGTTCGATGTCCAGAATTAAGTTTGATACTTAGTAAATGTAAAACGTGTTTGTTTAGTTACCTATAAATAACCTCATTTGTTTACAGAGGGTGCAATAACAGCGTGGACATCACCTACCATTACTTCGCCTACCTTGGGCTCAGGCAGTGCTTTATTATTCTCATCACCAGTAGATGAAGGGACGGATTTTACCGTCACGGTGGTTGCAACTTCAGGCATCACATTACCAGCTCCTACTTTGACCTATACCCTTGGTACCAAGTCACCGGATGTCGCTTGGACTCTAGCGAGTGGTGGTTTGTTATCACTTGCAGCGGGGATTACAGACTTTGAAACATATTCTACATATGTTGTTGAGGTCATGTAAGTATTACTCAGTGTGATGTATACATTTTATGTTGTTAACATGTTGTTTGTTATGAACTCTCCAGTTCGTCACTGAGAGATTTAGGTTTTCTGTTTCCGATTTACGGTTGTGACCTTAATGGTGTACACTTCCATACTTTAACGTTACTAACTAGTGAATATTAATGATTCACGGATAGATAAAGTAAATTTCTCATACTCTTTTATATAGCACAGTGGCCTTGCTTGTGCAGTGTGGCGGCAGTAAAACGTCTCCCCGCGCTTGCAATCAGGACTGTTATTCATTCGATCTTTGGAGGTCGCTGAGCCCGATACTTATATTTAAATATCGGTTGTACATTTGCAAATGTTTATGTTTTCTAACTTAAATTTCGATCCGGCCGATAAAGGCTCTGGGTATTGTTTAACCACTCATAGGATATGTTGTCTGCGTTTTAATTAGTCTTTTGTCTGTTACTTGTGATGCGCAGGCTTCATAACCGCTGCTCCCAGCTAAATTCTATTTTGTTTATTTCACTCTCCGGGGCATAGAATTTTGTTAGATACTGGAACCATACGCCACTAGATATGGACTTATGGCAGTCTGTATTAGCATGTCCATCACTATATGCATGCCATCTTCGGGATGGTTACATTTCTGTACTATTGATTTAATGAATATTGAGGTCTGCACAACCCGGGGATAGTAGGAGTGAACGTTAGCAAGCATATTTCACTACCGTTCATGAACAGTCTCAGTCAAACCGAGACTGCAATATTTCGTATGTATCGTGTTCGGCCGTTTCCATTAGGTCCACTCTCATACTCGTTTAAATAGCAAAGTGGCGATGCTTGTGCAGTGTGGCGGCAGTAAAACGTCTACTCGCGCTTTCAATCAGAACTGTTATTCATTCGATCTTTGGAGATTGCTGAGCCCGATACTTATATTTAAATATTGGTGGTACATTTGCAAATGTTTATGTTTTCTTACTTAAATTTCGATTAGTGGTTCCACTACTCCAACTGATAAAGGCTCTGGATATTGTTTAACTACCAATAGGATATGTTGTCTGCTTTTTAATTTAGTCTTTTGACTGTTAATTGTGATGCGCAGGCTTCATAACCGCTGCTCCCAACCAATAATATAGCTAAAGCTAGCATGGTGGAATAACAAAGCCTTTAATTTTATGCAAGCATGTTATGGGTCAATTTGATATTTGATTAATAAATCTAGGTGCACATTTTAGTGCTTAATGAATAATTCAGGAGACAGAGTGATTTTTATTATAATAAATGGTACTAAATGCAGCATGCAGCATGCAATCAGGAAACCACTAAAGCACAACGTTTGCAGCACTGTACTGTAAATCTGACAGTAAGGCGGTTCGAGCGCAGAGAAGGAATTCATTTTCTAGTAAATTATAGTACAGTGAGGCCTGTATAACTGTTTAAGTGTATACACTTTAGGAAAAAAGAAACGCAACTTTTTTACGTCGTTATATATGAAGTGTTATTTGTTCAAATACTCTTTTGTTAATTTATCAGTGATCGAAAATCGCCTACGATACCTCCTTTTGAAAATTATTCTGAAGCAAAGCCTAAAATATAAAATTTAACAGATGCAGGTGATGCATAGGTAAGGGCATATGTACTCGAGAACAAATACCACGTTCTGTCTTAATGTTGTCGCACGACAAATCCAGCGTTTTTGCCAAATTTAGTAAGTATTTTTTATGCGTATTGACGTAAATAGGAGCGCGAAGAAGCCTCCAGAGAGCTGTTGAACGTATTTTTGCAGCGTTTGGTGTTTGCCCATCTTGGCGTGCATAAATGCACTATAACACGACTATGTCAACGTCTGAGAGAGAGACTGTATTAATGACAACTAACCGTCCTAAACAAGGACGTCAAAGTGTTTCGTCACGTCAAGATGACGAGTATTTTAGTATCAAGCACCTATGTCTATGCTTTCACATCCCTGCAAATAACGACTTGAAACCGTCGTAAAACTGTCGTGAAACTGCCGTGAACATAAAGGGTCCTCTTAACAACCGAATACGTGCCAGGACAATTTCTAATTGAAGACGTTATTAATATGTGATGACCGCGTTATATGACGTAACGCTTGGTTCCGTTTATGAATTTATCTTACTGATCAACTTCTTAAACGGAACCAAGCTTTACAGCTAGCGGAATATTAATAAGAGACGTAATTACTGTGTACAAAAATAAAATTATAGTTTTTAGTTAAATTCATGTCAAGATATGTGGTGCACGTCACGATATTTAATTAATGATATAGGGAGACAATAATATATATATATATATATATATAGGAAGATAATATTTGCAAACAACCTAGTGCAACCCTTCGTCTGTTATATCGAATACCTCTCATAGTTTTTGTTGGTATCTATTTAAGCACTATCGAGTAATGCGGTCCAATTGTATACTACAGTTCAATTCAATCCCATGTCCGCTGAAAATCAGCACTGATGACTGAATAATGAAAAGAACATACATATATATTACATACCTACATTATTTCTTTAGAGTATCAGAAAACAGCGTAGCTGCTGGAACAGCTACATGCACCCTCTCCCTTAGTGACGTGAACGAAGCAACAGCATTCACTGGAACATCATTGACTGCAACTATTGCCGATGGAGCAGCGGCTGGTTAGTATATTTAACTCATTAATATTGTATATTAATAACATAACAGCATTGAAATATCTGCACTGCAATTATACCAAATATGAGCTATATTAAAAATAGCCATGTTTCCTTAAAAATATTTAAAAACAATTGAAACATTGTGTGTTGCAAGTATTACTAAGCTTTAGCGTACGTTTTAGACGTTATGAACATTTTATACCTTTTGATGTCAGCACCATCGACGAACTATATAGTAAGTGCACCATAAGCAGTATGCCATTGATGTATACAATCCGTTTATCTGAATTAATCAGTACACCTTTGGATGCCTACTAAAACGTGTTATTATATGCCTACCAATAATATCTACCTTGTACCCATATCCGACAATGATATACACAATCCGGTATCACAAGTTTTCCGATTGTGAATCTGCCATTGATCCCTTTATATTATATCTACATGAGGATCTTCGTAAACTATTATAACGTAGTAATAACTAGTGGCATATGGTGTCGGACCGGTTTTGTTTTGCTTCCGGGGTCGTAGCCCTCGAAAGTAGCGCTTGAAAAAAAAAAATCCCAACATGGAGCAAGGCATAAAAAGGCAATTCATGGCTCGATTCCATTATTCTTCGCATGTAAATGAAGATTAATGTTATTTATAATGAAAACTGGTAGAATGCATTCAGCTGGGCCACTTTTCTTGTGAATTGTATCCCAGCTCCAAAGTTCGTGCAGATGTCAACACAAACATGCGATGTTCTGGTAGGATTTTATTTTGGCGAATAACAAAAAAACAAGATTATCGACCAAACTCTGAATGTTTATCATTATATTGGCTAGGTATGTTTAATGACAGATATGCATATCATTGGTTTTACAGTATGTTGTTTATTTGGTGACAGCTCTTGTAAAATGAGCATTTTTTCAATTTGTTCAATGAGTCAAATTAATACCGGTCCGAGCCCATATGTTGTTGATTCTGGCCTTAAGATGTCTGCAGGATCCCAATCGAGGCTAAATCTCGCGAGCAGTGCTAATGTAAAAACGTGATACAGATATTCTACTACATATAACAATCAAATGGCTATCTTGATTCCGAATAGGAATAGTACATTTACGATAGGTGACTACCGCGTAGGTAATTTTGTAATTGTCATTTGTCATTTAATCTTGTTTTATTTTCAAATCTATCAGTAGCAATCATACTTAAGAGCAGCAGCATATCCTTTGTTATCGAATACATTAATTTGGATTTACCAGTATTGTTACCAAATAATGTCGGACTCTCTAAATATAAACCTTTTCAAGTAAATTTGACTATTCACATAAATCTGACAGTCCAAATACACCGGACTATTCAAAGAATATATTGAACTTTCGAAATATGACTGTTCAGATATGTCTGATAATCCAAACTTATCCGACTATTCAAATATTAAGACAATCAAACTATATTTGACTATTCACAGAATAGATCGGACTATCCAAAATTATAACAGACTATCCAATTATATTTGCCTATCCAAATCTATCTGACAATTATATATCACGTTGTTCTATTATATTCCATAGGGAATGTATTGTATGCTGACCTTACATTTTAACCTACACCCACTCCTGATTTGCGCTTTGTTTGATGTAAATTCAAAGTATACACTTTCAATGGAATAAATAAAATATTATTTATTTTGTAAATGACATAATTGAAAATATCTTAAAACACTCATGTATAACATTTCGTGTATTTATTAAATTTGAATGAATAACATCAATTGTGGGGGACGAATATAACCGCCCCATATTGTTGAAATATCTACCTCCATAAGACATGCATCACTTGCATGGACAATGTCAAACTCTTTCGGGATGTCATTGAAATAAACTCAGAAACCGTTTCTTACAACTTCGGTTTTGCTCATTGCCGAACTAACTTTTCATAATCAAGGACTATACTTCCGCAACCCGTGCGTCAAATTTATAACTGTCTGAATCCTCCAAGCTCTTAAACAACCTTCAAATTAAACTAGGTGAAAGTCAGAAGGTGTTTGCTCTCAATTTCAACGTAAACAAGCTGAAGTTTGCTTATTTTTGAATAGTTATACTTTGTATTGTTCTATTCTTGTATATATATATTTTCATCAATGTAGAAATAATAATGTTTTACAATATAGTTTCCGGAAACACTAATACGGACTTCACCATCGTCGCCAGCACAGGAGTGGTCACCGTGGCAACAGGAACGACAACGGTATCAGTTACTGTAAACAGTGGGGCCGCAGCCATTACCGCCTGTTTCATAATAGTGATTATCGGCATCTTCATAAATGTTATGAAATAGAAAATAAACATGTATTAGAGAAAAGGAACTAGGTTATAGGGTGTACATCAGGCTTTGTTTAGAAACATCTGAAATGTTTAAAATGTTCCAATTAATAAAAAAAAACATCATGTGGATAATGTACCGTGTTGCACAAATTTTGAATCGAGCATAGATTGTGAATGAGATTGGGATTATAATGCTTAAATTAACACTGGTGCGTAACCAACGACAGCACACAGTATTTTACAGAATTAATTTTCTTGTAAATAAGGAGTATTTTGGCCCTTAAAAAAACAAAAAACAACAACTTTATTTGTCAATTTAACACGGATCTTTGGACCCCACACCCCTCCCCACCCCCCACGCACAACAATAAAAAGCCTGATGTATCCATTTTAAGGCCTGCTAATTATTTGGTGACTTTTGTATTGCGAGAATGTATCGCTAAACTCTTTCTAAACGTCATTCTAATCCTTTCATATTATATGAATATAAGACAATATAAAGACAAAGACAATTTTAGTGGCAAAAAATAAAACAAACAGGACTATATAAGTTCGAGTTCTCTTTTCGAGTTCTCTTTTATTTACAGTACACAACAAACTAATAATTTATATTTGACATGCATTCAAATGATAATCTGATATAAATACCATGTGTGTAGTGTATTTATCATGCATTAGACGCAGCCATATTCAGTATGTAATGTTTGATTGGTCGCCCGATTTGGCTACTTGGAGATCCGTGATCATTCGGTAATTGTTTGGTGAAATGGGCTTTTGAAATAGATAAAATATGTTTTATAAGAAGAACCATCGTCATATAAAAGCACCATTAATATCGGAGTGTAGGGCCCCTCATCTTGAGTTATGACATGGAGTTCTTCGATGCGATTGAAAATACTCGAAATAGTGTAATAATATTAGTAAATTTGTATGGAGTACTATTACTTTGAAAACGTTGTTTTCACAAAGAATGGTAGGCATGTGTTTGCAATAAGCTAAGAACTTGCAGTAATGGTTGCTACAAGACACACGTTTCACAAATGTCATCCTAAATATGATGTCAAATAGCTACGACTGTACGTTTACACTTAAATATAATTTACTTCATACGAAGTCGGAAGATTCAATCGCGTCGATGGGAAGGACAGAGTAAAGTGCCATACAACGACTATGTCTGTTTACTCGAAAAATTATACATCGGCTTCGTTTTATCATCAGTCAAATATGTTGGTTGTTTTGTCTGTCTTCTTATACTTATTATTTATATGAAAAGTTAAGCGTACATGTTTCAGATTTGCACATGCACATGTAATTCTGACTTTTTATCAATTGCAAATAAAAGAGTTTAATGTTCTTTGTTGCCGACACTATTCAAAACCGTATTGAGGTTTCTTTTGCTTAGTATAATTTGAGATACTTAGAGATGTATGAACTTGCCCGTATCATCTGCACCCCTACCGAAGATGGCATACAAAGAGTAACATACAACCATTATTGGTGTATAGTAACAAAACTAGTTTATCATTTTCCTTTTTTATAGCAAGCAGCTAGCAAATAATACATGAGAAGGAAAAGTAAAATGGGTCCTTCTCAATATTTATATATGTCTTAGACACGTTACAGAATCTTAAGTTAAAAGTGAATCTGTATGACATACGAAGCAGTTTGTATAATTTATTGACTATACAGTTGTGTTGTTTGATCTACTTAAATGTCTATAATGGGAATAATAAAGATTCGCTACAGTTTATTTTTTTATTTTAGGAAATTGCACATTTCTACTTGTTACATTTTCTGCAAATTATGCATTTTTCAAGTTTAATAATACCTTCAATGAAATGCGTTGCATTGACACCAGGTGTTATTCTACGACACTTTGGCTCATCCTTTGACTTTTAAGGCTTCTAAATTAACTTCTTCTTGAAAATCATTTATTTAGGAAATCGAGAAATATAGGGTAATATGTTTCAATCAGCTTTGCGTTACATACGTTGTCATAGCTAACCATGCGCACATACATATACCATTCGTATTCATTCAGACTGATTCCCTTTGTATGTATACCAACTGGTTTCCTCGGTACTTATACAAACTGGTTCCCTCTCTATTTATACATACGGGTTCCATCTGTTGACATCGTAGGTATTGTAATCTAGTATGAAGGTTCTCTTAACTAACGCAACATACTATGTACGGCTGACTGAACAATGTATGATCTGATTTATCACGATTATTGTGAGCATAGCTAGATCAAAGACATTTTGGACAAGATCGTATACACCTTACTCGTCACTTGTTTTTTAATTGTTTATTTTTGTATTATTTTTTAATATTTGAGGCATAGGTACACATTCGTTAGATCATATCTTATATTAAAACCAAGCTGATGCAAGAATTTTATGGAAACGGATCTTAGCTAAGGATGTTTCTTTCTGTTTTTGTCCTGAAAGAAAGCAAACAGGCAAACCTAAAATAATAATATGAGAATACTACTTCAATATAAAATAGTCTCAGCTAAAGTTTTGGATAGACAAAACATCAACAGATATATTCAATGCAATATCGATCAATGTTAAAATCATGGCCTATAGCCGCAATGTGTTATTATTTACTATTACATTGTAACTTAATTCTTAATGTAATGCTTATTTTAGTTAATTGTTTCAATATTTAGTATATTAATTTCTTGAAACAAAAAGAGAGTTGAACTTGCTTGACATGTTATTTTACGAATTCCTGCTTTAAGAAGCTAGTAAGTATAAAAATATTAAAATTACAATCTAAACCTTATTTTTGTTATCTGTTTAATAAATATGTAAACTTATAGATTAAGACTACTGTTTGACAATGCAAATAATTCCAAATTGTATACTTTTTTATTTTGTGTCTTTATTTTTAATAAAAAAATGCTTGTATGCTATGAAACCTCTTGTTATTATCTTGCGTCCATTAAAAATATATACATGCTTCATCTGAAAAAAAGGAAGGGTGTTATAAGAAACACATCAATGACAAATCAATTTATGATAAATATACATAGGAATATATTTATGTTCCTATGTGTACTTAGGAATAAATATATTCTTATGTATATATTAATAATGCCATGAATATGATATATATATGGTAAAGACATCTTATGACCCTTTCCAGAGCATTGCATCACGAGCCGACATTATTTTACCTTTAAGAAAATGTTAGTTGTTTCTCTCCTTTAAAACCCAGATTTTATTTTATTGAAACTGGATTTGTCTGCTAGTTGCAGGAATGGAACTATTGAAATTAGTTCAATTATGGAAAGCCGCAGGTGACCCTGTGATTATAATTATTTTTTACTATATGTTTAACTGAAATATTATAATCACCACATTTCTACGATTTTGTACGTGTTATCATTATTATCAAAATCCATACATTTTTAGCTCTCTGGAAAAATGTATACATTCTGAAAATGTTAACATTTTTATTATAATCACCACATTTCTACGATTTTGTACGTGTTATCATTATTATAAAAATCCATACATTTTTAGCTCTCTGATACTTTTTTTTATTATAACCACCACATTGCTACGATTTTGTACGTGTTATCATTATTATCAAAATCCATACATCTTTAGCTGTCTGAAAAAATGTATACATTCTGAAAATGTTAACATTTTTATTATAACCCGCACATGTCTGAAAATGTTAACATTTTTATTATAACCCGCACATGCCATTGTATGCATTATAATTATAACAACATCCGTACGAATTACCTCCCTTAGCTCTCTGAAAATGTATACATTCTCAAAATGTTAACATTCTGAAAATCGATACATGTGCGTCTTATAATCCTTAATCTCGCGAGACAATTTATGTTCGGGGGAATTGGCTTTTGGAAAATGTGTGCATTATAATTCTAAATCTCGCGAGACAATTTATGTTCGGGGGAATTGACTTTTGGGAAATGTGTGCATTATAATTCTTAATCTCGCGAGACAATTTATGTCCGGGGGAATTGGCTTTTGGAAAATGTGTGTATTATAATCTTTGACCTCTTGACCTCAATATTTTGAGGGAACATCTTACATCTCGCGAGATATCGGCTGGAGCGGCTGACTGTTCATTGTTTGCAAAGACGTGAAAGAGTGTGCAGCGGCATCTTGATCGGCTAATTAGGTAAACATATTTACATGACTGGTTATGCATTTGTGGCGTTTTCAAATTAACCTTTTCCATAATTTGTTTATGAGGTGCATTAACTTCTTAGACTTAGACGTGTACTGTGATCAGAAGGAATTATCAACTCGGCCCCTAGTCAGCTCGGCCCCTGGTCAGCTGGGCCCCACACAAATAGTCAACTCGGCCCCCACTGTAAAACAAATGGTCAACTCGGCCCATAGTCAACTCGCCCCATATATATATATATATGTACTAATATCCCCCCCCCCCCCCCCCCCCCCCCCCCCCCCCCCCCCCCCCCCCCCCCCCCCCCCCCAAATGGTGGAGCGCTGTGGTCTAGTGGTAGAGCATTGGACCCATGATCCAAAAGTCATGGGTTCGCTTCTTCCCGCCATTGCCATATATGCGTCATTGTGACCCTGAGCAAGACAAATTATCTTCATTGCTTAGTAGTACTGTACTGGTTCTATCCAGGAAGACATCGAAAGTGATTCAAATAAGTTCATAGAGCTTTCGTTAGTACAATCAATGTAAAATAAATAAGTTTAAACAAAAATATATAAATGGTCAACTCGGCCCATAGTCAACTCGGCACCATATATATATGTAGAAGACGCACGTGAAATAAAGGTTCAATAAACTCGGCCCATAGTCAACCTGGCCCCCATATATATATATGTAGTAGACAATAATATCGAAACACTGTTGTAAAACATAATGATTATTTTGATTGGTCATCGTTTAATTTCAATATTTTTTCCATTTTAATGACCTGTTCTGGCGTTAAATAATGATACAAAATGAAATTAAACAAATCATTCAAGATATGAATACTATTATATTCAAATCAACCTAAGTAAATAGTTATTGAAAGCAAGCAAACTGGCTCTTCATTTCTTCATCAGTCGTAAAGAAATGCGATAAAAATAAGCATAATTTTATGATCTGGGACACCATCAAACACCTAAAAAACTCAAATAAAACAAACAATAATATATATTTTATTTATCTAACATAAACCATATATGAAATTGTGGGGGCGGAGATGACTATATAAAATTCCATGTGGACCGCAATCACTAAGTGACCCCTTACGCAATGGCTGAACCAGGGGGATGTTCAGGGAGGACCCGGAGTACGAATCCAGCAAAAGTCTTGTCTGTTGTGCTCTATTTCAAGATCCACAAACACAATCTGGGTCAAATCTGTGTCTACAAATGCCAAGGACCGGAACATTTTCAAAATGCTTCAGTTTCTATGTTAACCACCCCCCAACCTACATGCACACACTCCTGGAACAACAAGTTAAGCTTTGACAAATCACCCATGCAGTCAGATTGTTTGGCATGTGCAAATACTGTAAGATATAAGAGAATCCAGGTTGCCAGTGGTATTCCTTAAATGCAGCCACTACCACGGGTATCATGCAATACCCAGATCTAACTATTTCGCACAAAAACACCGAAATCTACAAATAATCTCCCGAAATCCACACTATAATAAAAAATATTTTTTGAATCACATGTCGCAAAAACAAAAAGTATTTGAGGAAAATAAAGATGTAGTTGTAGTGGTAGTTTATTATGAATTAACAGTCTGTGCGTTATGTTTACACACATCAGGTCACAACTTGCATCACAATGAACTATATATAAAAATTTCAAAATTCTGTAATAATAGTTCTTTTTTACTATGTGTTTCACATTGTTTTTTGATAATAAAAGCTATGAAATAAATAGAATATATGTAACTATATATTAATTTAATGCGGTAGCAACAAACAACTAAATAAAATCATTAAACTAACGCACAAATGTTAATTACCTAACTGAAGGTAAAAAGCTACTAACTATATTTTCATTTGGTGGAAATGATTATTTTTATTGGTGTTTATGGTGTTCCTCCACTCCAACCCCAAAACGCTTTCTACTTCTTCAACTGAAATACTGCCTGCCTAGAGCTAAACATCACAGCATGTGACCCCCAGGTTATTAAGCATTCCCTTCACCGGAGAAGAGCTGAAACAAAGCTTGCTTTAAAGTTACTTCAGCTGCAATTAATAGAGGTGCCAGTAAGGCATTAGGTATTTTTTTCCATGCACAGTTCTGCAGTCACCATTACAACAACAAGAAGGAGTTGTTTAACCAGTTTTAATTGTAAATACTCAAGGAACTATGCGGCTTTTCTACAATTTGACAATTGATTTGGCAGTGCTGAGCTGCCATACATTAAGGTACCTGTAATGCCGTTAAATCACATTGAACTAAATAGGGAATTTAAAAAGTAATATAAATTATCTATAAAAAGATGTTGTATTATTTGTACACAGAATTTGCAACATAAAACCTATACATTGGATTAGGAGCAAGAAATAAATAAAACAATTGATACAACCATTATGTGCTTTCGAACTATTCCTTTTATGGTATAGGAACAACCGGACCACATTTAGGACAACCCGGACCACGTTTTAGGACGACCCGGACTTATAAACAAAATTATTCCAGACATTGAAACTTGATATAGGGGTTCCTGTGACTATTTGCACCATTATTAAATGCTTCCACCCTAGTACGTCAAGGTTTGGTTTACTTAGTAAAATTCAGGACGAAACAATTTATCCTAAAAGGTCGAACAATGATGAGGGTGAGGGAAAAAAAGAGAGTATCCGAATGATGATATTTCACTTCATATCCGGTCACGACGAGAAGAACAGTTTGAACCGATTTAAAAACAAAAGACGTTCTGAAAGGTTATTAAAACCCAAACACAGTAATGACAATTAGCTAAAGGATAAATCATTCTAATATCGATTGGTTTGTAAGCGTGTTGCTCCTCTGCCATTGCTATCACATTGAATTAAACCAGGATTATGGATCTCGCCATGTGCTCTACGCTACGGCAGAGCCTGAAGGTAAACAATTAACATTAATAATAAACGAGTACATCATCTAATATAGATCGTTGAGCTGCAGGTATACATCAATTGCATCACATACACATTAACTAGAAGTATGTTATGCAGAGCAAAACATCCATAATTTAAGGGTATGCATTATACTTCACAAAGTGAAAGTGGGTGGGGAAGTGCAAGAAGTAAAACTGCCTTTCTTTTGCAGCCAACTTTCAAGTGTCA
>JAWPHD010021065.1:0-29460 GCA_037043455.1 Cyrtodaria siliqua | reverse complement strand
GATCTTTACCAAACTTTATCAGATTGTTAATATCAATGACAGCTCGGACAAGTTCGAAAACCATTCATATCGGACTAGTAACAGCGGAGTTATGGCCCTGATTTAGTTCAAAATGCTATATTTTGGCTCGTTAAGACGATGGGGCCTTCATTTTTCATCCGATCTTTACCAAACTTTATCAGATTGTTAATGACGATGAAAGCTCGGTCAAGTTCTAAAACCAGCCAGATCGGACCAGTAACAGCGGAGTTATGGCCCTTGATTTAGTTAAAAAGGCTATATTTTGCCTCGTTAAGACAATAGGGTCTTCATTTTCAATCCGATCTTTACCAAACGTTACTAGATTGTTAATATCAATGAAAGCTTGGACAAGTTCGAAAACCAGAAAACCAGCCAGATCGGACCAGCAACAGCGGAGTTATGGCCCTTGATTTAGTTAAAAATGCTCTATTACAATAGGGCCTTCGTTTTTCGTCCGATCTTTACCAAACTTTACCAGATTGTTAATATCAATGAAAGCTCGGACAAATTGGAAAACCAACCAGATCGGACCAGAACAGCGGAGTTATGGCCCTTGATTTAGTTAAATATGCTATATTTTGCCTCGTTAATACGATAGGGCTTTCATTTTTCATCCGATCTTTACCAAACTTTACCAGATTGTTACTATCAATGAAAGCTCCAACAAATTTCAATACCAGCCAGATTGGACCATTTACACCGGAGTTATGGCCCTTGATTTTCTGAAATATGCTATATTTTGGCCTCATTTAGAAGAAAGGGCCTTCATTTGGCCAGATTTCAGTGAAACTTTTCAAGAATGATCAGTACCAAGCCTAGTTATACATGTCGTCAACGTGTTCTGATTGAATGATTTTGGCAGAGTTATGTCCCTTTAAATGTTTTAATACACAAACTTTGTCTGGACTAGTTCTCCTGAACGTCTCCTCACATTTCAACCAAACTTTACAGTTAACAGATTTTTGGTGGAGTTATGGCCCTTTAAAGGTTTCTGATACACAAACATTTTCCGGGCTAGTTCTTCTGAACCCCTGTCTGGATTTTAACGAAACTTGACAAGGATGATCAGTATCAGGTCTAGTTGTGCAAATCATTGCCGTGTTCCGGTTGAATGATTTTTGGCAGAGTTATGGCCCTTTAAAGGTTTTATTACACAAACTTTGTCTGGACTAGTTCTCCTGAACGCCTCCCCACATTTCAACAAAACTTTACAGGGATGATCAGCAGCAAGCATAGTTGTGCATATCATCGTGGTATTCCCCTTAACAGATTTTTGATTGAGTTATGGCCCTTTAAAGGTTTTTGATACACAAATATTTTCCGGGCTAGTTCTCCTGAACCCCTGACTGGATTTTAACGAAACTTGAAAAGGATGATCAGTTATGGCCCTTTAAAGGTTTTAATAGCCAAACGTTGTCCAGATTAATCTCTTCTGAACTCTTTGCTGCATTTCAATGAATCTTGATGGGGATGATCAGTACCAAGCCTAGTTGCACCTGTCATTGCCGTGTTTTGGTTGAATGAATTTTGGCAGAGTTATGACCCCTTAAAGGTTTTAATACACTAACTTTGTACAGACTAGTTCTCCTGAACCTCTGGCTGGATTTCAGCGAAACTTGTCAAGGACAATCAGTACCAAGCTTAGTTGCGTATATCTTCACCATGTTCTGGTTGAACAATATTTGAAAGAGTTATGGCCCCTTATACATAAACTTTATCTAGAGCCAGTAGAGCGTCCACAGGCCCTCTTGGGCCTCTTGTTTGCTACAAACTGGTAAATCATGTTTTGTTTCCTAGAAATTCACATGCGATGGCCCCCATCCCATGCCTTTTGCTTTGTTCCCGTGAACTACATACTTTTGGCCGAAATAGACAAACCCTTAAGAAAATAATAACGAAACAAACATTTGTTTTTATTTTTCCAATTTTTCCGCATTTTTATTTTTCCAATTTTCACTGCGGAAACAAGACAATGTTCGAGATGTTGCGATGTACGGTTTCCCACAAAACTGCATGTTACGGTACTCTACGCTTCGAATGTTAATGTAAAATTAGATGTGCATGAGCACAAGTAACATTTGCTGGTATAAAATCAACATTAAAACAGACATGGTAGTGTTTATTTTACACATGATCATAAATTTGTGTTATAATTTGAAGGGGAAATCATTAGGTTTCACTTCCGGTTTTTGGATATTCTAAAATGCGGCGCTTTTGATTAATAAAATGCGGTGCTTTTAGAAATCATCAATAATAATTATATGGCAGAGAATCATGTTGATAGAAAAGGTCTCATACATTAATTTTAAAACTATATGTTAACATGAAATATTTATAACAAAATAAAACATTAATTTAATAATATCTAATCTTTTTTAATCTTTCATTACAATAATTTACATATTCTAGTTGTGATCATTTATAACAAAACTCATTAACAATACTATTTATAATTAAATAGATAATTTGGACTTGTAATCCTTATTTTTCTGTCTGGCTCTACATGTTACAAAAATGTATATTGAGTTTGACTTGAGTTTGACTCTTGCAAACTGTATAAACTAAGTTCGTGTTGGGGAGTGAAAGACTTGTTTGTTTGATTTTTTCTTTGTTTGTTTTAAAATAAATAATTCTATTCAGCTCTAAAGGTTTTACTAAGTTTTCTTTCAAAGATTGGTAGCATTTAGTTAGTATACGTATATGTAAGTGTACTTCAATGTAACCCTCTGAATAAAGTGAATGCGACACTGGGCTAATGATTCTGAAGCTGGGCCCCTAACTTTTGCAAGCAAGGGGCCCAGCTGGCTCCTAGTCCAAAACAGTTAATCTGTGCCCCTGGATAGTTCATGAAAAATCTTATCTGCAATATTTCTTCAACATCTGTAGCCACATTCAACAAATTTCACACATAGAATCTACATTGAGTGGATGACCTCTATTGATTTTGGGGTAAGTCAAAAGTCAAAGTCGCCATAACCCAATCATGAAAAACCTTGTTTGCACGTTACTCTTTTACCCAATATGGACAAATAATTGCTTTAGTGGGGCCCACATAGAAGCTTTTTTCTAGTTTGAAAGCCTAGGTGTTGCTTTTCCAGCAGCGGCGTCAACATTCAAGTTTTGCGTTTAGGTCATTTTCTCACAAACTGCATGTATGCACTAGACCTTTCAAACTTTGCTTATAGTTGTATCATGGGTAGTACATCGCAACGTGACAAAGCAAATGTGGAAGTGACCTTGACCCTTAAAGCAAAGGGCAGATAACTTACTGATTTTTAGGTTCAACTTTTGTGTTTAGGTCACTTTTTCACAAACTGTATGCACTAGACCTTTAAAACCTTGCTTATAGTTGTATCTCGAGTGGTACATCGCAACGTGACAAAGCAAATGTGGGAGTGACCTTGACCCTCCAAGCAAGGGCAGATAACCTTATAATTTTTACCTTCAACTTTGGTGTTTAGGTCACTTTTTCACAAACTGTATGCACCAAGACCTTTCAAACTTTGCTTATAGTTGTATCTTGAGTGGTACATTGCAAGTGACAAAGCAAATGTGGATGTGACCTTCACCATCCAAGCAAAGGGCAGATAACTTTAATTGTTACATTTACATCACTTTCTCATTAACCAGAATTATGCACTAGATGTTTTAAACCTAATTTATAGCTTAATCTTTGGAAGAAAACACATTCTATTTTGACATAGTTGTGTCTTGGGTAGCGCATCTTTATGGACCTTGACCTACTTTTTGGAGCTGATGTTTTTTAGCTCTACTGGCCAAAGGCCTTCATTTTTCATCCGATCTTTACCAAATTTTTATCAGATTGTTAATATCAATAAAAGCTCGCAAAAGTTAAAAAAACAGCCAGATCGGACCAATAACAGCCGAGTTATGGCCCTTGATTTAGTTAAAAATGCTATAATACCGTTAATACGATAGGGCTTTCATTTTTCATCTGATGTGAGGAAGCTATCCAGCTGGCTTGCGGAACGTCGGTGGTTCTACCCAGGTGCCCGCCCGTGCATGAAAATTGCCCGGAGGGGCACCTGGGGTCTTTCTCCACCAATGGAAGCTGGAAAATCGCCGTATGATCCAATTCAATCAATTCAATCATTTTTCATCAGATCTTTACCAAACTTTGCCAGATGTTTTGCCCATTTTTTTTATTTTTATTATTATATATATATTTATTTTTATTATTTTTAGCTCTACTGATCAGAGATCAGCAGAGCTTATGCCGTGGTGCGGCGTCCGTCTGTCCGTCCGTAAACTTTTATTTGTAGCGACTACTCCTCTGAAACTACTGGATGGATATTCATGAAACTTTACAGAAATGTTGCCCTTGAAGTCTAGTTGATCCTAGCAAAAATTCATGTTGA
Organism: Cyrtodaria siliqua; assembly: GCA_037043455.1. Taxonomy (NCBI): domain Eukaryota; kingdom Metazoa; phylum Mollusca; class Bivalvia; order Adapedonta; family Hiatellidae; genus Cyrtodaria; species Cyrtodaria siliqua. The sequence goes on along the minus strand of JAWPHD010021065.1, from coordinate 25,060 downwards.
TGTGAAATCCAAGATGGCCGCCAAATCTAACAAGAGGTCATTGACCTTGAAGCTCTACTGATTGATTTTGATTTCAGGAAGAAGTGACTACAAACTTGATTTTTGAAAATCTATTTTTAGCCCTGGCGGCCATCTTGAATGTCCGTCCGGCCGACCTGAAATTTTGCTAGGATCAATAAGACATCAAGCGCAACATTTCTGTGAAGTTTCAAGTAGTCGCTACAAGTTTTCATTATATAACTATGTAAACAAAGATGGCCACTGGCAGCCATGTTTAACGTCGAATCAAAATAATGTTCAACTCGGATAACCATCATGTCATGCTGATCATTTTAGAAAAAGTCCCATATCAATATCTCTTAAAGTTTTCAAGAAGTCGTCGCTACAATCTTATTTTTTTTAAATCTATTTTTAGCCGTGGCGGCCATCTTGATTTTCCGGCCGACCTGAAATTTTGCTAGGATCAATAAGACATCAAGAGCAACATTCCTGTGAAGTTTTATGAAAATCCGTAAAGTAGTTTCAGAGGAGTAGTCGCTACAAGTTTTCATCATATAACTCTATGTAAACAAAGATGGCCAATGGCAGCCATGTTTAACGTCGAATCAAAACGATTTTCGACAAGGACCAACATCATGTCATCCTGATCATTTTAGAAAAAGTCCCATATCAATATCACTTATAGTTTTCAAGAAGTAGTCGCTACAAACTTATTTTTTAAAAAAACTATTTTTAGCCGTGGTGGCCATCTTGAATTTCCGGCCGACCTGAAATTTTGCTAGGATCACTTAGACATCAAGAGCAACATTCGTGTGAAGTTTCATGAAAATCCGTCAAGTAGTTTCAGAGGAGTAGTCGCTACAAGTTTTCATTATATAACTCTATGTAAACAAAGATGGCCGCTGGCAGCCATGTTTAACGTCGAATCAAAACGATTTTCGACAAGGACCAACATCATGTCTTTCGAAAAAGTCTCATATCAATATCACTTATAGTTTTCAAGAAGTAGTCACTACAAACTTGTATTTTGAAAATCTATTTTTAGCCATGGCGGCCATCTTGAATTTCCGGCCGACCTGAAATTTTGCTAGGATCAATAAGACATCAAGAGCAACATTTCTGTGAAGTTTCATGAAAATCCGTCAAGTAGTTTCAGAGGAGTAGTCGCTACAAGTTTTCATTATATAACTCTATGTAAACAAAGATGGCCACTGGCAGCCATGTTTAATGTCGAATCAAAATAATGTTCGACTCGGATAACCATCATGTCATGCTGATCATTTTAGAAAAAGTCCCATATCAATATCACTTATAGTTTTCAAGAAGTAGTCGCTACAAACATATTTTTTAAAAATCTTTTTTTAACTGTGGCAGCCATCTTGAATTTCCGGCCGACCTGAAATTTTTCTAGGATCAACTAGACATCAAGAGCAACATTCCTGTGAAGTTTCATGAACATCCGTTAAGTAGTTTCAGAGGAGTAGTCGCTACAAGTTTTCATTATATAACTCTATGTAAACAAAGATGGCCACTGGCAGCCATGTTTAATGTCGAATCAAAATAATGTTCGACTCGGATAACCATCATGTCATGCTGATCATTTTAGAAAAAGTCCCATATCAATATCACTTATAGTTTTCAAGAAGTAGTCGCTACAAACTTATTTTTTAAAAATCTATTTTTAACTGTGGCAGCCATCTTGAATTTCTGGCCGATCTGAAATTTTGCTAGGATCAATTAGACATTAAGAGCAACATTCCTGTAAAGTTTCATGAAAATCCGCCAAGTAGTTTCAGAGGAGTAGTCGCTACAAGTTTTTACTATATAACTCTATGTAAACAAAGATGGCCGCTGGCAGCCACGTTTAACGTCGAATCAAAACGATTTTTGATAAGGACCAACATCATGTCATGCTGATCATTTTAGAAAAAGTCCCATATCAATATCACTTATAGTTTTCAAGAAGTAGTCGCTACAAACTTGTATTTTGAAAATTTATTTTTAGCCATGGCGGCCATCTTGAATTTCCGGCCGACCTGAAATTTTGCTATGATCATTTAGACATCAAGAGCAACATTCCTGTGAAGTTTCATGAAAATCCGCCAAGTAGTTTCAGAGGAGTAGTCGCTACAAGCTTTTACTATATAACTCTATGTAAACAAAGATGGCCGCTGGCAGCCACGTTTAACGTCGAATCAAAACGATTTTTGACAAGGACCAACATCATGTCATGCTGATCATTTAAGAAAAAGTCCCATATCAATATCACTTATTCAAGAAGTAGTCGCTACAAACTTGAATTTAAAAAATCTATTTTTACCTTTGGCGGCCATCTTGGATTTCACATCATCATGAATTTTTGCTAGGATCAACTAGACTTCATGGGCAACATTTCTGTAAAGTTTTATGAATATCCATCCAGTAGTTTCAGAGGAGTAGTCGCTACAAATAAAAGTTAACGGACGGACGGACGGACGGACAGACGGACGACGGACGCCGCACCACGGCATAAGCTCTGCTGATCTCTGATCAGTAGAGCTAAAAATAGTTTGTAGCGACTACTTCTTGAAAACTCTTAAGGGATATTGATATGGGACTTTTTCTAAAATGATCAGCATGACATGATGTTGGTCCTTGTCGGAAATTGTTTTGATTCGACGTTAAACATGGCTGCCAGCGGCCATCTTTGTTTACATAGAGTTATATAATGAAAGCTTGTAGCGACTACTTCTCTGAAACTACTTGACGGATTTTCATGAAACTTCACAGGAATGTTGCTCTTGATGTCTAATTGATCCTAGCAAAATTTCAGATTGGCCAGAAATTCAAGATGGCCACCACAGCTAAAAATAGATTTAAAAAAAAATAAGTTTGTAGCGACTACTTCTTGAAAACTATAAGTGATATTGATATGGGACTTTTTCTAAAATGATCAACATGACATGACGGTTATTCGAGTCAAACATTATTTTGATTCGACGTTAAACATGGCTGCCAGTGGCCATCTTTGTTTACATTTTACATAGAGTTATATAATGAAAACTTGTAGCGACTACTCCTCTGAAACTACTTGACGGATTTTCATGAAACTTCACACAAATGTTGCTCTTGATGTCTAATTGATCTTAGCAAAATTTCAGGTCGGCCGGAAATTCAACATGGCCGCCATTGCTAAAAATAGATTTTGAAAAAATAAGTTTTGTAGCGACTACTTCTTGAAAACTATAAGAGATATTGATATGGGACTTTTTTAAAATGATCAGCATGACATGATGGTTATCCGAGTCGAATATTATTTTGATTCAATGTTAAACATGGCTGTCAGCGGCTATCTTTTTTTATTTTTATTTATTTGATTATTTTTTTTGTTTTAAGGCCACAAAAAATTAATTACCTGATTCTCAGGCCACTTTTTCTGAGAAGAGATGCGGGCGGGCGCATTTTTTTTTACAATTTTACCGTGGTCAACAGACACGCGGGCGATTTTTTTTTTATCCAAACTTTTAATTCCAATACATGTATTGATGCAAAATATCTCGAAATACATGTGCAATAACCAGTTGGATCAGCTCATCTCTATTGTCGATCATTACCGTATCATTTCTTCCCGACTTATTCTTCTTTCAATCACAATAAGTCTGTATATTTGTATTAGATCACGCATGAACTATTGCATGTTGTTGTGAGACTTTGTCGATTAGACGCTTGAATAAATCGCCTGTTCTGTAGCACCTACTAGTTCCAAGCCTCTCAAGCGTCTGACTCCTAGATTGGTACCCGTACGACTGCAACACTCACAAGCTAGCGAGCAGAGCGGCAGATAGTCGGCCGCGCACCAGTCTACCCACAAGGGGATTCCCCTGAGGTAGTTGCATGTAAAAAACGGAACGAACTTGGATGCGGAACTTTTTTTTCAAAATTTCGGTAGCGCATTTCCAATTTTTATTTTATTACTTTTGAGATAAAATCGGCAATGCGGCACCAAAATAAGACATGCGGGTGGGCCTGAGAACCAGGTAACTAATTTTTTATGGCCTAATTTATTTTTTTTTCTTTTAATTTTTTTTATTTATTTATTTTTAATTTTCTTATTTCATTATTATTTTTTTTGGTGTTAACACCATGTTAGCAGGAAGCATTGCTGTGCCTACTGCATTTTTTTTCCGGTTCGGTGATTTTTGATGGAGTTATGCCCACTTGACATTTTTTTTTTAAAATCTTTTGTCAGCGCTACTCCTCCTAAACACAATGTTGGATTTCGACGAAACTTGGCAGGAAGCATCGGTAAGATGTCTAGTTATGCATATCGCGCTTTTGTTCCAGTTTGCTGATTTATGACGGAGTTATGGCACTTTGACATTTTTACTTTAACTCTTGTCGGTGCTACTCCTCCTAAACGGCTTGTTGGATTTCTACTTTGTCCCCCCCCCCCCCCCCCCCCCCCCCCACACCACACACCCACTCCCAACACCCATTTTTATGAAATTTCATTCATAGAAGAAAGTGGGACAAATTAAAAAATGCCGATGCCAGGCTAGACAAAGCAGACTTATTGCCCATGATTATTAGGTGAGCGATCTAAGGCCATCCTATCCCTGTTAATTTTGCAATGTTTTAAAAAAACTACTGACGGGAAATTTATGTCGACAACCCTTGATATAAGAGCCGTTTTAAAACAAATGCACTTAAATGTCATCTCAGCAAACGGCAAACTCAATTGTTTTTAGTTACTAAAATGTTTACAAACTTTCATTTAAGCATCATTGACCTTTTTATTTTTAAGTCCAGCCCCCGTTAGGTAAGACATGTGAATCCACAGATTTCTTGTATATCTTACAATTATCTAAACATGAAAGCTACCCCTACAACTGTGTTGAAAGTTATGCCATGCTAAAGTTTCTATGACATATTATAATTGAAAGTTGAATCCCTCTTCCTGCCCAACAAAATTAACAATCTAATCACCACATTTTCCCTGTTGGAAAACCTGTTTAAAAACATAACACATATTGCAAATATATATGGTTAATTTGCAGGATTTAGCAGATAGAGCAAGACAAAATAAATTACAGCTTCAAGAGTTTCAAGGAGGCACTTTTACGTAAGTTTACATTACAAAATATGTAGTATAATATCATAGGTGCTTTATGTAGTGTCAGATATATTAATCGTCAAAACAGTCATGTCAAGGCTAGAGTTTTCTCAAACTGAACAAGATCATAGATGGTGTTCATGTCCCAAACTGAACAAGATCATAGATGGTGACATCATGGTGTACATGTCCCAAACTGAACAAGATCATGAATAGTGTACATGTCCCAAACTGAACAAGATCATGAATGGTGTACATGTCCCAAACTGAACAAGATCATGAATGGTGTACATGTCCCAAACAGAACAAGATCATGAATGGTGTACATGTCTCAAACTGAACAAGATCATGAATGGTGTACATGTCCCAAACTGAACAAGATCATGAATGGTGTACATGTCCCAAACTGATCAACAAGATCATGAATGGTGTACATGTCCCAAACTAAACAAGATCATGAATGGTGTACATGTCCCAAACTGAACAAGATCATGAATGGTGTACATGTCCCAAACTGAACAAGATCATAGATGGTGTACATGTCCCAAACAACAAGATCATGGTTGATTTACATGTCCCAAACTGAACATGATCATAGATGGTGTACATGTCCCAAACAACAAGATCATGGTTGATTTACATGTCCCAAACTGAACATGATCATAGATGGTGTACATGTCCCAAACTGAACAAGATCATAGATGGTGTACATGTCCCAAACTGAACAAGATCAAGGTTGGTGTACATGTCCCAAACTGATCAAGATCATAGTTGGTGTACATGTCCCAAACTGATCGTGATCATGATTGGTGTACATGTCCCAAACTGAATGTGATCATAGATGGATGTTGTACACGTCCCAAACTGAACAAGATCATAGATGGTGTACATGTCCCAAACAACAAGATCATGGTTGATTTACATGTCCCAAACTGAACATGATCATAGATGGTGTACATGTCCCAAACTGAACAAGATCATAGATGGTGTACATGTCCCAAACTGAACAAGATCAAGGTTGGTGTACATGTCCCAAACTGATCAAGATCATAGTTGGTGTACATGTCCCAAACTGATCGTGATCATGATTGGTGTACATGTCCCAAACTGAACAAGATCATGAATGATGTACATGTCCCAAACTCAACATGATCATAGATGGTGTACATGTCCCAAACTGAACATGATCATAGTTGGATGGTGTACATGTCCCAAACTGAACACGATAACAGTTAGAAGTTAGATAGTGTACCTGTCCCAAACTGAACACAATCATAGTTGGATGGTGTACATGTCCCAAACTGAACATGATCCAAACTGAACACGATCACAGTTAGATAGATGGTGTACATGTCCCAAACTGAACATGATCCATACTGAACACGATCACAGATATATGGTGTACATGTCCCAAACTGAACATGATCATGGGTGAATGTTGAACATGTCCCAAACTGAACATGGTCATAGTTGGATGTTGTACATGTCCAAAACTGAACATGGTCATAGTTGGATGTTGTACATGTTCCAAACTGAACATGGTCATAGTTGGATGTTGTACATGTCCCAAACTGAACATGATCATAGTTGGATGGTGTACATGTCCCAAACTGAACACGATCATAGTTGGATGGTGTACATGTCCCAAACTGAACAAGATCATGGTTGGATGTTGTACATGTCCCAAACTGAACAAGATCATAGTTGGATGGTGTACATGTCCAAAACTGAACAAGATCATGGTTGGATGGTGTACATGTCCCAAACTGAACAAGATCATAGTAACATGGTGTACATGTCCCAAACTGAACAAGATCATAGTTGAATGGTGTACATGTCCCAAACTGAACAAGATCATAGTTGGATGGTGTACATGTCCAAACCTGAACAAGATCATAGTTACATGGTGTACATGTCCCAAACTGAACAAGATCATAGTTGAATGGTGTACATGTCCCAAACTGAACAAGATCATGGTTGGATGTTGTACATGTCCAAACCTGAACAAGATCATAGTTGGATGTTGTACATGTCCCAAACTGAACAAGATCATGGTTGGATGGTGTACATGTCCCAAACTGAACATGATCATAGTTGGATGTTGTACATGTCCCAAACTGAACAAGATCATAGTTGGATGGTGTACATGTCCCAAACTGAACAAGATCATGGTTGGATGTTGTACATGTCCCAAACTGAACAAGATCATGGTTACATGGTGTACATGTCCCAAACTGAACAAGATTGTGGTTGGATGGTGTACATGTCCCAAACTGAACAAGATCATGGTTGGATGTTGTACATGTCCCAAACTGAACAAGATCATAGTTACATGGTGTACATGTCCCAAACTGAACAAGATCATAGTTGGATGTTGTACATGTCCCAACCTGAACAAGATCATAGTTACATGGTGTACATGTCCCAAACTGAACAAGATCATAGTTGGATGGTGTACATGTCCCAAACTGAACAAGATCATAGTTGGATGGTGTACATGTCCCAAACTGAACAAGATCATGGTTGGATGTTGTACATGTCCCAAACTGAACAAGATCATAGTTGGATGGTGTACATGTCCCAAACTGAACAAGATCATGGTTGGATGGTGTACATGTCCAAACCTGAACAAGATCATAGTTGGATGGTGTACATGTCCCAAACTGAACAAGATCATGGTTGGATGTTGTACATGTCCCAAACTGAACAAGATCATAGTTGAATGGTGTACATGTCCCAAACTGAACAAGATCATGGTTGGATGGTGTACATGTCCAAACCTGAACAAGATCATAGTTGGATGGTGTACATGTCCCAAACTGAACAAGATCATGGTTGGATGGTGTACATGTCCCAAACTGAACAAGATCATGATTGGATGGTGTACATGTCCAAACCTGAACAAGATCATAGTTGGATATTGTACATGTCCCAAACTGAACAAGATCATGGTTGGATGGTGTACATGTCCCAAACTGAACAAGATCATGATTGGATGGTGTACATGTCCAAACCTGAACAAGATCATAGTTGGATATTGTACATGTCCCAAATTGAACAAGATCATACTACGCCTTGCACAACAGGTTAGAATTTCCCCATTTTGTGACAAGCGAAGTCGGTAGCGACATCTCAGACATTTCCGCACCCACTGACTCAATCGACGGTTCACCTCGTGAGACGCTGCTGTCAATCCATTTTGACACGGCTGGTGAAAAATGTGTGTGACTACCTACACGAGGTGTATAAAATGTACATATTACTCGACTTACTAGTATTGTTTGTGTACACAGCCAGGTGAAATGTCAAAATCGTAAAAAGGGCTGGTAAGGTCAGAGAAGGCTCAGATTAATAAAACAGGTGACTGAAAGTGGTGGATCATTTCCCCGGGGTACTTTAATCAGGACCCGTCCTGCCTAAATTAATGTTGCAAAAGCTCATGGTTCCTAAGATCTAAATATGTGTATTTTCATCATCCAGAAAGCTTATTACACAAAATCGTGACAGTTGCGGTATTTTTTCACTGAGAAATAAGTCATATCCCATTGAATACTATTTATTCAATATCTATCAAGGCACACCGCTCCAACCCACCTTAATGTCAATGTTTTCCTAGCTACCCAATTCTTTCGAAAAAGTCATGTTTCATTTCACTACGCGACACGAAATGAAGTTATATAAATCTAAAACAATAACACGGTGCCAAGCAGAAACAATGAGGGCAGAACAAATGTTTGACATGCATTTTGACAGATCAATCTGGTGACGTTCAGTTTTCATTGGCCAACAGTTACACGCCGGTAATCTCGGGCCAATCGGAACTGATCAAGCAGGCTCTCAAAAGTTCACGTTTGATCAGGGTCTCGATGCCCTTTAAATTGATCATGTCCAGGTAAAAGCTTGTCATTTTTATCCGGGCAAGAAAGGTCAAGACAGCACAACACAGACAAACTTTTGATTCACCGCAAAGTGAAGTTTCTCTAACCTGTTGTGCAAGGCGTAGTAGGTGGATAGTGTACATGTCCCAAACTGAACATGATCTAGTTGGATGGTGTAAATGTCCCGAAATGAACAAGATTTGTTTACATAGAGTTTGTATAGTAAAAATTTGTATCGACTATTCCTCTGAAACTACTTAACAGATTTTCAGGAATGCTGATAACAGATTTTCAGGAATGCTGATCTAGCTATCAAAACCAGTAGAGCTTCAAGGTCATTGACCTCGTTTTACCTCCCTTTATTGAATGAATATAGGATTAAATTTGATTCTAATTAAAAAAATATGGTTTATGGTTTATTTCACTCTTAAACACAAACTATTATATGGGATACATTATTTGGACGAGGAATATGCAAGTTAAAATACCTACTTAATATACCTATTTATATAAGGATAACTGCCAGTGTGATACACTATATACAGATATATTATATGTGAAAACAGCTTACCAATTACAACAGCGGAGCATTTATTGTGCAATGTTTTTCAAAGGAAGCCAGGATGTTTGTTACACAATCAAAGAAGATTGCTATATAGATGCTATCATGATTCAGAGGTGTTGATTACATGACTAATGTCCAGTGTGACAGGTCAAGCCTGCATGCTACTGTGATGTATAGCCCTGATCTAATTACCAAATAAACTACTTTATCTGTTCAAAATCAGAGGCTGTCTGATAAGATCAAAGCACGACAGCTTTGTAGTCACCATGGGTACTCACTCTGCTGTGCTTAAAGCACCTGGGAAAGACCATGTCACATAAGAAATGTGGTTGCCATGGTAACAAAACGTGTAAAAAACCACAGATGGCACTCAAAACTTGGCAGTAATGTTTGTGTCATAGTCTTTGAAGTGGGGCATATATGTTTTACAAACATCTCTTGTTTGTAAATAGTTTTATCTTTATATATTTACATTAATTTTTAATTACTACTTCATTTCTTCATCTTTCATCAGTTTGCTAGGATGTGTCGATATTAAGACTAGTTGCACAAATTGTTGCACTGTTCTGGTTCATTGATTTTTGGCAGTTAGAGCCCTATAATGATTAAATCTTATCCACACTACTACTCATAATTTCTCTCAACATTTTGGCAACACTTGCTAGTAAGTATGAAGTCTAGTTGTGCATATCTTCGCGGCGTTCTGGTCCATTGACTTTAGCGGAGTTATGACATTATTTCAGCTTATAGTTAACAGCACATTCATGTCCACAGATACAGTTCTAGTATTGCACTCTTTTCATACCTACCTCAAACTGATGTTACTTTATTTTTCAGCATTTCAAACTTGGGCATGTTTGGAATCAGTGAATTTTCTGCAGTTATCAATCCCCCACAGTGTGCAATATTGGCAGTGGGGTCTTCTCGCATTGTTCTTGGACCGGATGGAAAACCAGAATCTCAGATGACTGTGACATTGTCGTACGACGCAAGAGTGATGGACGAAGCAGAGGCTTCACAATTCTTGGAAGTGTTTAGAGACTTTATTGAAAATCCTAAGCTGAGTTTAGCTGGTTCTTCTCTGGGCAAAAGGTCAAGTGCTATCATGTAATGTTAATGCTGAAGACATTAGTGTGAATGCAGGAAATCATGAACACACTTTAAGAAGTAAATTTTCGACAAAATATATGCAAGTTGAATAGGAGATTATGCAGTACCTAGATCTGGTTAAGTTATTATCATTAGCTTTGATTCATGAAACTTTGTATACTTGTTAGCTCTAATGGCCAAGGGCCAGGAGATTATGGGATGGCGAGTCGTCCGTCCGTCTTCTGTTAACTTTTGTCTCGTTAATGTGATAGGGCCTTCATTTTTCATCAGTCCTTATGTCTAGTGCATAAATGAATTGCTGTAACATGATAATTTCATGCGCTAATATTTAAATGAACTTCTTGACTGATGGAACAAACTCTGCATATCCATGCACATTTTATATAAGAACTCCCAGCTTTGTCCCACTAAAATCTTTGTGTATTCCTTTTTTTTTTTCCTTTTTTTTTTGTGCAAATAGTAAAATACATACACATACATAGCAAATGTCTATGGTGAGCACGTCTGCTGTAGTTTAAGAAATGTCTGGTGAGCACATCTGCTGTAGTTTAAGAAATGGTGAGCACATCTGCTGTAGTTTAAGAAATGGTGAGCACATCTGCTGTAGTTTAAAAAATGTCTATGGTGAGCACGTCTGCTGTAGTTTAAGAAACGTCTATGGTGAGCATGTCGGCTGTAGTTTAAGAAATGGCTATGGTGAGCATGTCTGCTGTAGTTTAAGAAACGTCTATGGTGAGCATGTCTGCTGTAGTTTAAGAAATGTCTATGGTGAGCACGTCTGCTGTAGTTTAAGAAATGGCTATGGTGAGCACATCTGCTGTAGTTTAAGAAATGTCTATGGTGAGCACATCTGCTGTAGCTTAAGAAACGTCTATGGTGAGCACATCTGCTGTAGTTTAAGAAATGTCTATGGTGAGCATGTCTGCTGTAGTTTAAGAAATGTCTGTGGTGAGCATGTCTGCTGTAGTTTAAGAAATGTCTATGGTGAGCATGTCTGCTGTATTTTAAGAAATGGCTATGGTGAGCATGTCTGCTGTAGTTTAAGAAATGTCTGTGGTGAGCATGTCTGCTGTAGTTTAAGAAATATCTATGGTGAGCATGTCTGCTGTAGTTTAAGAAATGTCTGTGGTTAGCATGTCTGCTGTAGTTTAAGAAACGTCTATGGTGAGCATGTCAGCTGTAGTTTAAGAAATGTCTATGGTGAGCATGTCTGCTGTAGTTTAAGAAATGGATATGGTGAGCATGTCTGCTGTAGTTTAAGAAATGTCTATGGTGAGCATGTCTGCTGTAGTTTAAGAAACGTCTATGGTGAGCATGTCTGCTGTAGTTTAAGAAATGTCTATGGTGATCATTTCTGCTGTAGTAGGAAATGGCTATGGTGAGCATGTCTGCTGTAGTTTAAGAAATGTCTATGGTGAGCATGTCTGCTGTAGTAGGAAATGGCTATGGTGAGCATGTCTGCTGTAGTTTAAGAACATATATGGTGAGAATGTCTGCTGTAGTTTAAGAAATGTATGTGTCGAGCATGTCTGCTGTAGTTTAAGAAATGACTGGTGAGCATGTCTGCTGTAGTTAAAGAATGTCTATGGTGAGAATGTCTGCTGTAGTTTAAGAAATGTCTGTGGTGAGCATGTCTGCTGTAGTTTAAGAAATGTCTGTGGTGAGCATGTCTGCTGTAGTTTAAGAAATATCTATGGTGAGCATGTCTGCTGTAGTTTAAGAAATGTCTGTGGTTAGCATGTCTGCTGTAGTTTAAGAAACGTCTATGGTGAGCATGTCTGCTGTAGTTTAAGAACATATATGGTGAGAATGTCTGCTGTAGTTTAAGAAATGTATGTGTCGAGCATGTCTGCTGTAGTTTAAGAAATGACTGGTGAGCATGTCTGCTGTAGTTAAAGAATGTCTATGGTGAGAATGTCTGCTGTAGTTTAAGAAATGTCTGTGGTGAGCATGTCTGCTGTAGTTTAAGAAATGTCTGTGGTGAGCATGTCTGCTGTAGTTTAAGAAATATCTATGGTGAGCATGTCTGCTGTAGTTTAAGAAATGTCTGTGGTTAGCATGTCTGCTGTAGTTTAAGAAACGTCTATGGTGAGCATGTCAGCTGTAGTTTAAGAAATGTCTATGGTGAGCATGTCTGCTGTAGTTTAAGAAATGGATATGGTGAGCATGTCTGCTGTAGTTTAAGAAACGTCTATGGTGAGCATGTCTGCTGTAGTTTAAGAAATGTCTATGGTGAGCATTTCTGCTGTAGTAGGAAATGGCTATGGTGAGCATGTCTGCTGTAGTTTAAGAAATGTCTATGGTGAGCATGTCTGCTGTAGTAGGAAATGGCTATGGTGAGCATGTCTGCTGTAGTTTAAGAACATATATGGTGAGAATGTCTGCTGTAGTTTAAGAAATGTATGTGTCGAGCATGTCTGCTGTAGTTTAAGAAATGACTGGTGAGCATGTCTGCTGTAGTTAAAGAATGTCTATGGTGAGAATGTCTGCTGTAGTTTAAGAAATGTCTGTGGTGAGCATGTCTGCTGTAGTTTAAGAAATGTCTATGGTGAGCACATCTGCTGTAGTTTAAGAAACGTCTATGGTATGTCTGCAGTAGTTTAAGATTTAAATGTCTATGGTGAGTGTCTGCTGTAGTTTAAGGTATTGCCAAAACAATTGAAGATCTTTTGTAATAAAGACGAATTGGAGAAAAGGGGCATGCATTCTCAGTTTTTCAATTTTCACAGATTCTGTAACCCAGGGCTCAGGAAATACGGTTGCCCGATGCCCCGGGCAAGTGGATTTAGGGTGCGGGCAGGTGACCTTCGTAAATTTGGTTGTCCGTCACTTGCCAGATGGACGTTTCAGCATTAGATAAAAAATCAAGGGAAAATTTGCCTTGACTGTGAAGTTTGCCGATAATTGCGTAGGAATTAACCACTCGTTGCTTTCGCCGCCAGCAATTACTGATAAGTGTCGTAAAACTCACCTGTGTTGTTCGTGATTGTTCAATCCCTCCCACTTGACAGTTTATCAGAATTTGATCGGCCGAGGAAGGTTTGGGGTGCCAATCTTCAAATGAAGACGTTCGGTGTTTACAATTCATATACTGTGTGAAATATACACTGGTAACGAGCCCCTCTATGCAGGAAGTAAGTCACGCACCAGATTAGTGTAAAATACACATCAATGTGTAAATCAGTTACTGAGATGGTGTTGTCACTTTGTATTTCGGTCGGTGTGTCGTAGTGACCCAAGGTAATCTTTTGTTCAATAATTAAAAATCATGACGCAACGCTTGACCTATTACTGGATCCATATTATCCAATCAAATAACCGATGTTTTTTTATCAGCCAATGAAACAACTCTTGTTCACTACCACATGGTAAAGTGAAACAATGGCGATTCAATCGAACCAATTTGTAATCAAGTAGGGCAATTTAACGATTATGGCAATTTGACGGCATTGCTTGATGAGCAAAGAGTCTATCAACGCATGTCGTAATGCATCATTGTGCATCTGCTTTTATTTCAAAATGCCATGTTTGTTTTGAATGAATCCGAGATAAATGACGGAATGGTGTGTTTTTGTTTTGAAGCATATTTGCCATTATATCCAAGATCTGCTTCGACCTTGGCTAATTTTCGATAATTATTCGAAGAACTGTAGAAGAAATATCAAAAAGATATTAACAGAAAAAAAACAACATACCAGTCAGATTTAGGCATAAACCGTGCTAATAATTTCCAACACAGTAAAATGAGCTTCCTGATTTATCTACGTGATGTCTATAACGAAAGTGAAAGCAGGAAAAAAATTCTGTTTGCCCTAATGCATATTTCTTTTGTTTATCTGATGTAGTCTAAGTAGAAAAAAGTGTTTGCCATAATGCATTTTTTTATCTGCCTACCATTTTGTAATTACTGCACTAGGAGCATCATGACGATGATGTACGTCTTAATTCCAATATCTGATATTACCGTGTTGGCACCCGGTTCATCTAATTCCCTACCCCATGTTCATCAGTGATGTCTTATCATCGGGGTATCCCTGCCGACACCCACCTCACCCTCTCCCACCGGTGGAGGAAAACACTGATATGTGCATAATGGTAACAACCTATAGCTTTGATCTTTCCTAATTTAAAGCATTAATTTTACAATGAAATCATCTAAAAAATGACAAAAATAACAGTAATAGTATTCAACTTAGCGCGCGGTCTCAAAAAAAGAGGCATGTTGACATAGCTTAATTTTGGGGCAAGTGACTTTTGAAATTGGGGCAAGTGGCATTTTAGGCAGGGCAAGTGGATTTTGAAAATATTTCCAGACCCCTGAAGCCCTATTTTAAAATAGGAACTTCATTATACAAATTGGGTAATTCATTACAGACTTCGAAGTTTCAGATTGAACCAAATCTCAGAGAGTGTATTATAGATAAATATCAATGTTATGATTTTGTTATGCTTGTACCCAGTTGTTACTGCAGAAGTGCAGTAATAAATGCTTATTAAATATCAAAAGATCTACTGAAATTGTTTCATTTTAGCACCAACTTTTATTGAATGTCCGTGAACAATTTTCCGCTCCCCAATTCAGACAGTATTGTATAATTTACAATATTAAAACATCACACACACACTGCCTATGGTAAGACTATTGACCTGAATACGGTTGAGCTATGAATAAGAAGCGGAAGCGTAAACGTATATGTTCAATAAGAACAGATTTTACCTCACCAAATTATTGCGAATTTCATATATGTTATTTACTAATATATTTTATTTGTTGGCTCACCCCTCTGGTCCCAAACTACCATAAAAAGAAATGGATGAGGATTGATAGCCCATGATTCATTTATGCATCTAGAAAATGCTGCAAGGAATCCCAACCCATAATTTGGTTGAGCAAAGACAAATAGTTCAAGAGCTATAGATATATACAACAGCTTACAAGCAAACCTTGATCTGCATTTCTTGCATATTTTATGGGCCGTTTACAATTTTGGTTCCAAGGAAGTCCAGAATATGAAAAAGAGAAAACTTTCTGATGCAACCATCTATATACTATAAGGAAACCAAGGTTTGGTTGAGCTAGGACAAGACATGTAAGAGATATAGACCTGTGAACACAGCCCATAAGCAGGTCTCGATGTAGACTGGGACGCCGACGCTGGGGTGATAACATAAGCTCTCTTATTCTTCGAATAGTCGAGCTAAAAATGAGGCACCCGACGAAAACAGCTAAAAGCAAGTAAGTTCATAATTATGACCTCATTTTGTTACAGACACAATACCAATGCCAAAGGAGATGTTCAACTTAAAGCTACAGAGTCTCTATTTTAACTGGTAATAACTCCTGAATGCGTCGCATGTGAAGTAGTTTCAAATCGACGAACACCCCAAAAGTCAGTAAGTATATAAGCAGAAATCAGTGCGTAAAGTATCACATTTTTATTTAGCCTTCGTACAGGTAACATCGATAAATATAGGGCGCCAGAGTACATATATGTGATAAAACAAGAGGCTCAAGTGGGCCTGTAGATGCTCTACTGGTATGATGTGATTCAAAAACATAAACATGATAGAGGCCAACCCAAGAAACCTGTTTTCTATATATAACTATGTTAACTTTGGGTTATCATGGTGGCCATTTTGTATATTCGACGACAACGAAAAACACAAACTTGATAGAGGCCAAAAACAGGAACATGTATATGATATTTAACTAGAATGGAATAAGTGGTAATATGTCGTTTGATAAATGTCCTTAAATTTGACCTAATTTTAGCCATGGTCACCTTCATGGATGGCTGGAGGCCCCAAAAACACAAATCTGATGGGGACTAACCCAAAGATCATTGTGATTAAGTGTTATCAAAATCCTTCAAGCAGTTTCAGAGAAGATGTCATTTTTAACGTTATCCTATATAATGTAAACTTTGGTTTTTTGGGTCGCTGTGGCGGCCATTTTGATTATTCGACGATAACGAAAAACACAAACTTGATAAAGGCTAACCCAAGGAACATGTTTATGATATTTCACAAGAATGGAATAAGTGGTTTCAGAGATGTTTAAAATGTCCTTAAATTTGACCTAATTTTAGCCATGGCGACCATCTTGGATGACTGGCGGCCGCGAAAAACACAAATATAGAGGGACTATTCCAAATATCATGGTGTTTAAGTTTCATCAAAATCCTTCAAGAGGTTTCAGAGAAGATGTCATTTTTAACCTTTTCCTATATAACTATGTAAACTTTGGGTCGCCGTGGTGGCCATTATGATTATTCAACAATAACGAAAAACTCAAACTTGATAGAGGCCAACCCAAGGAACATGTAAATGATATTTCACAAGAATGGAATAAGTGATTTTGGAGATGTCGTTTGAAATTTCCTTAAATTTGACCTAGTTTTAGCCATGGTGGCCATCTTGGATGACTGGCAACAAATCTGATAGGGACTATCCCAAAGATCTTTGTGATTTAAGTTTCATCAAAATCCTTCAAGCGGTTTCAGAGAAGATGTAATTTTTAATGTTTTCCTATATAACTCTTAGGTAAACTTTGGGTCGCTGTGGTGGCCATTTTGATTATTCGGCGATAACAAACAAGAGGGCCTGTGGACGCTCTACTTGCTAATATGGCTCTTATAACATCAATGAAGTGAGTGACTATCGTCTTGAAGAGGCAAAATATAGCATTTGTAACTGAAGAGCCTTAACTCTGCCATTACTGTCCGATCTGGCTGGTTTTCAAACTTGGCCAGTAGAGATAATAAAAATAAAAAAATAAAAGAAAAAAAGTAACAAAATCTGGTAAAGTTTGGTAAAGATCAGATGAAAAATGAAGGCCCTATCGCCTTAACAAGGCAAAATATGGCATATTTAACTAAATCAAGGGCCATAACTCCGCTGTTACTGGTCCGATATGGCCGGTTTTCGAACTTGTCCGAGCTTTCATTGACGTTAACAATCTGTTAAAGTTTGTAAAGATCGGATGAAAAATGAAGGCCCTATCGTCTTTCGAACTTGTCCGAGCTATCATTGACATTAACAATGTGGTAAAATCTGGTAAAGATCGGATGAAAAATGAAGGCCCTATCATCTTAACGAGGCAAAATATAGCATTTTTAACTAAATCAAGGGCCATAACTCCGCTGTTACTGGTCCGATTTGGCTGGTTTTCAAACTTGTCCGAGCTTTCATTGACGTTAACAATCTGTTAAAGTTTGTAAAGATCGGATGAAAAATGAAGGCCCTTTCGTCTTTCGAACTTGTCATTGACATGAACAATCTGGTAAAGTTTGAAAAGATCAGATAAAAAATGAACGCCCTATCATCTTAACAATCTGGTAAAATTTGGTAAAGATCGGATGAAAAATGAAGGTCCTATCATCTTAACGAGGCAAAATATAGCATTTTTAACTAAAACAAGGGCCATACCTCCGCTGTTACTAGTCCGATCTGGCTGGTTTTCAAACTTGACAAGAGCTATCATTGACATTAACAATCTGGTAAAGTTTGGTAAA
The DNA here is from genome assembly GCA_037043455.1 of Cyrtodaria siliqua. NCBI lineage: Eukaryota > Metazoa > Mollusca > Bivalvia > Adapedonta > Hiatellidae > Cyrtodaria > Cyrtodaria siliqua. The sequence continues at coordinate 6,901 of JAWPHD010021065.1, read as the reverse complement.
GATCGGATAAAAAATGAAGGCCCTATCGTCTTAACGAGACAAAATATAGCATTTTGAACTAAATCAAGGGCCATAACTCCGCTGTTACTGGTTCGATCTGGCTGGTTTTCAAACTTGGCCAGTAGAGATAATAAAAATTAAAAAAAATATATAAAAATAATAAAAGAAAAAAAATGTAACAAAATCTGGTAAAGATCAGATGAAAAATGAAGGCCCTATCGCCTTAACGAGGCAAAATATAGCATATTTAACTAAATCAAGGGCCATAACTCCGCTGTTACTGGTCCGATATGGCTGTTTTTCAAACTTATCTGACCTTTATTGATTATTCGGCGATAACAAACAAGAGGGCCTGTGGACGCTCTACTTGCTAATATGGCTCTTATAACATCAATGAAGCGAGTGACTATCGTCTTGAAGAGGCAAAATATAGCATTTGTAATTGAAGAGCCTTAACTCTGCTATTACTGGTCCGATCTGGCTGGTTTTCAAACTTGGCCAGTAGAGATAATAAAATTAAAAAAAAAAAAAAAAAAAACCAGAGGTCAATGACCTTGAAGCTCTACTGATTGATTTTGATTTCAGGAAGTAGTCGCTACAAACTTGTTTTTTGAAAATCTATTTTTAGCCGTGGCGGCCACCTTGAATTTCCGGCCGACCTGAAATTTTGCTAGGATCAATAAGACATCAAGAGCAACATTCCTGTGAAGTTTCATGAAAATCTGTCGAAGTAGTTTCAGAGGAGTAGTCGCTACAAGATTTCATTATATAAATCTATGTAAACAAAGATGGCCACCGACAGCCATGTTTAACATTGAATCAAAATAATGTTCGTCTCGGATAACCATCATGTCATACTGATCATTTTAGAAAAAGTCCCATATCAATATCTTGTATAGTTTTCAAGAAGTAGTCGCTACAAACTTATATTTTAAAAATCTATTTTTAGCCATGGTGGCCATCTTGAATTTTCGGCCGACCTGAAATTTTGCTAAGATCAATTAGACATCAAGAGCAACATTCGTGTGAAGTTTCATGAAAATCCGTCAAGTAGTTTCAGATGAGTAGTCGCTACAAGTTTTCATGATATAACTCTATGTAAACAAAGATGGCCACTGGCAGCCATGTTTAACGTCGAATCAAAATAATGTTCGACTCGAATAACCACCATGTCATGCCGATCATTTTAGAAAAAGACCCATATCAATATCACTTATAGTTTTCAAGAAGTAGTCGCTACAAACTTTTTTTTTTTAAATCTATTTTTAGCTGTGGTGGCCATTTTGAATTTCTGGCCGATCTGAAATTTTGCTAAGATCAATTAGACATCAAGAGCAACATTCCTGTGAAGTTTCATGAAAATCCGTCAAGTAGTTTCAGTGGAGTAGTCGCTACAAGTTTTCATTATATAACTCTATGTAAACAAAGATGGCCGCTGACAGCCATGTTTAACATCGAATCAAAACGATTTTTGACAAGGACCAACATCATGTCATGCTGATCATTTTAGAAAAAGTCCCATATCAATATCACTTATAGTTTTCAAGAAGTAGTCGCTACAAACTTGTATTTTGAAAATCTATTTTTAGCCATGGCGGCCATCTTGAATTTCTGGCCGACCTGACATTTTGCTAGGATCAATTAGACATCAAGAGCAACATTCGTGTGAAGTTTCATGAAAATCCGTCAAGTAGTTTCAGAGGAGTAGTCGCTACAAGTTTTCATTATATAACTCTATGTAAACAAAGATGGCCGCTGGCAGCCATGTTTAACGTCGAATCAAAACGATTTTCGACAAGGACCAACACCATGTCATGCTGATCATTTTAGAAAAAGTCCCATATCAATATCTCTTATAGTTTTCAAAAAGTAGTCGCTACAAACTTATTTTTTAACAAGAGGTCAATGACCTTGAAGCTCTAATGATAGATTTTTGATAGCTAGGTCAACATTCCTGTGAAGTTTCATGAAAATCCATCAAGTAGTTTCATAGGAGTAGTCGCTACAAGTTTTCATTATATAACTCTATGTAAGCAACGATGCGGCCCTGTTTTATGTCAAATCAAAAGAATTTTTGACAAGGATCAACATCATGTCTTACTGATCATTTTAGAAAAAGTCCCATATCAATATCACTTATAGTTTTCAAGAAGTAGTCGCTACAAACTTGAATTTTGAAAATCTACGTTCAGCCATGGCGGCCATCTTGTATCTCCGGCCTACCTGAAATTTTTCTAGGATCAATTGGACATCAAGAGCAACATTCCTGTAAAGTTTCATGAAAATCCGTCGAGTAGTTACAGAGAAGTAGTCGTTACAAGTTTTTACTAGATAACTCTATGTAAACAAAGATGGCCGCTGACAGCTATGTTTAACATCGAATCAAAGCGATTTTCGACAAGGACCAACATCATGACATGCTGATCATTTTAGAAAAAGTCCCATACCAATATCACTTATAATTTTCAAGAAGTAGTCGCCATAAACTTGTTTTTTGGAAATCTATTTTTAGCCGTGGCGGCCATCTTGAATTTCCGGCCGACCTGAAGTTTTGCTTAGATCAATTAGACATCAAGAGCAACATTCGTGTGAAGTTTCATGAAAATCCGTCGAGTAGTTCAGAGGAGTAGTCGCTACAAGTTTTCATTATATAACTCTATGTAAACAAAGATGGCCACTGGTGGTTATGTTTAATGTCAAATCAAAATAATTTTTGACAAGGATCAACATCATGTCATACTGATCATTTTAGGAAAAGACGCATATCAATATCACTTATAGTTTTCAAGAAGTAGTCGCTACAAACTTGTATTTTGAAAATTTAGTTTTAGCCGTGGCGGCCATCTTGAATTTCCGGCCGACCTGAAATTTTGCTAGGATCATTTAGACATCAAGAGCAAAATTCCTGTGAAGTTTCATGGAAATCTGTCGAGTAGTTTCAGAGGAGTAGTCGCTTCAAGTTTTTACTAAAAAACTCTATGTAAATAAAGATGGCCGCTGGCAGCCATGTTTAACGTCGAATCAAAACGATTTTCGACAAGGACCAACATCATGTCATGCTGATCATTTTAGAAAAAGTCCCATATCAAGATCACTTATAGTTTTCAAGAAGAAGTCGCTACAAACTTGTTTTTTAACAAGAGGTCAATGACCTTGAAGCTCTACTGATTGATTTTGATTTCAGGAAGTAGTCGCTACAAACTGTTTTTTTGAAAATCTATTTTTAGCTGTGGTGGCCATCTTGAATTTCCGGCCGACCTGAACTTTTGCTAGGATCAATTAGACATCAAGAGCAACATTCCTGTGAAGTTTCTTGAAAATCCGTTAAGTAGTTTCAGAGGAGTAGTCGCTACAAGTTTTCATTATATAAATCTATGTAAACAAAGATGGCCACTGACAGCCATGTTTAACATTGAATCAAAATAATGTTCGACTCGGATAACCATCATGTCATGCTGATCATTTTAGAAAAAGTCCCATATCAATATCTCTTATAGTTTTCAAGAAGTAGTCGCTACAAACTTATTTTTTAAAAATCTATTTTTAACTGTGGCAGCCATCTTGAATTTCTGGCCGATCTGAAATTTTGCTAGGATCAATTAGACATTTGGAGCAACATTCCTGTAAAGTTTCATGAAAATCCGCCAAGTAGTTTCAGAGGAGTAGTCGCTACAAGTTTTTACTATATAACTCTATGTAAACAAAGATGGCCGCTGGCAGCCACGTTTAACGTCGAATCAAAACGATTTTTGATAAGGACCAACATCATGTCATGCTGATAATTTTAGAAAAAGTCCCATATCAATATCACTTATAGTTTTCAAGAAGTAGTCGCTACAAACTTGCATGAAAATCTATTTTTAGCCATGGTGGCCATCTTGAATTTCCGGCCGACCTGAAATTTTGCTAGGATCAATTAGACATCAAGAGCAACATTTCTGTGAAGTTTCATGAAAATCCGTCAAGCAGTTTCAGAGGAGTAGTCGCTACAAGTTTTCATTATATAACTCTATGTAAACAAAGATGGCCACTGGCAGCCATGTTTAATGTCGAATCAAAATAATGTTCGACTCGGATAACCATCATGTCATGCTGATCATTTTAGAAAAAGTCCCATATCAATATCACTATTAGTTTTCAAGAAGTAGTCGCTACAAACTTATTTTTTAAAAATCTATTTTTAACTGTGGCAGCCATCTTGAATTTCTGGCCGATCTAAAATTTTGCTAGGATCAATTAGACATTAAGAGCAACATTCCTGTAAAGTTTCATGAAAATCCGCCAAGTAGTTTTAGAGGAGTAGTCGCTACAAGTTTTTACTATATGACTCTATGTAAACAAAGATGGCCGCTGGCAGCCACGTTTAACGTCTAATCAAAACAATTTTTGATAAGGACCAACATCATGTCATGCTGATCATTTTAGAAAAAGTCCCATATCAATATCACTTATAGTTTTCAAGAAGTAGTCGCTACAAACTTGTATTTTGAAAATTTATTTTTAGCCGTGGCGGCCATCTTGAATTTCCGGCCGACCTGAAATTTTGCTAGGATCAATTAGACATCAAGAGCAACATTCCTGTGAAGTTTCATGAAAATCCGTCAAGTAGTTTCAGAGGAGTAGTCGCTACAAGTTTTCATTATATAACTATGTAAACAAAGATGGCCGCTGGCAGCCATGTTTAACGTCAAATCAAAACGATTTTCGACAAGGACCAACATCATGTCATGCTGATCATTTTAGAAAAAGTCCCATATCAATATCACTTATAGTTTTCAAGAAGTAGTCGCTACAAACTTGTATTTAAACAAGAGGTCAATGACCTTGAAGCTCTACTGATTGATTTTGATTTCAGGAAGTAGTGACTACAAACTTGATTTTTGAAAAACTATTTTTAGCCGTGGCGGCCATCTTGAATTTCCGGCTGACCTGAAATTTTGCTAGGATCAATTAGACATCAAGAGCAACATTTCTGTGAAGTTTCATGAAAATCCGTCAAGTACTTTCAGAGGAGTAGTCGCTACAAGTTTTCATTATATAACTCTATGTAAACAAAGATGGCCACTGGCAGCCATGTTTAACGTCGAATCAAAATAATGTTCAACTCGGATAACCATCATGTCATGCTGATCATTTTAGAAAAAGTCCCATATCAATATCTCTTATAGTTTTCAAGAAGTCGTCGCTACAATCTTATTTTTTTTAAATCTATTTTTAGCCGTGGCGGCCATCTTGATTTTCCGGCTGACCTGAAATTTTGCTAGGATCAATAAGACATCAAGAGCAACATTCCTGTGAAGTTTTATGAAAATCCGTAAAGTAGTTTCAGAGGAGTAATCGCTACAAGTTTTCATTATATAACTCTATGTAAACAAAGATGGCCACTGGCAGCCATTTTAACGTCGAATCAAAACGATTTTAGACAAGGACCAACATCATGTCATGCTGATCATATTAGAAAAAGTCCCATATCAATATCTCTTATAGTTTTCAAGAAGTAGTTGCTACAAACTTATTTTTTAAAAATCTATTTTTAGCCGTGGCGGCCATCTTAAATTTTCGGCCGACCTGAAATTTTGCTAGGATCAATTAGACATCAAGAGCAACATTCGTGTGAAGTTTCATGAAAATCCGTCAAGTAGTTTCAGAGGAGTAGTCGCTACAAGTTTTCATTATATAACTCTATGTAAACAAAGATGGCCGCTGGCAGCCATGTTTAACGTCGAATCAAAACGATTTTCGACAAGGACCAACATCATGTCTTTAGAAAAAGTCCCATATCAATATCACTTATAGTTTTCAAGAAGTAGTCACTACAAACTTGTATTGTGAAATTATTTTTTTTAGCCGTGGTGGCCATCTTGAATTTCTGGCCGACCTGAAATTTTGCTAGGATCATTTAGACATCAAGAGCAACATTCCTGTGAAGTTTCATGAAAATCCGTCAAGTAGTTTCAGAGGAGTAGTCGCTACAAGTTTTCATTATATAACTCTATGTAAACAAAGATGGCCGCTGGCAGCCATGTTTAACGTCGAATCAAACCGATTTTCGACAAGGACCAAAATCATGTCATGCTGATCATTTAAGAAAAAGTCCCATATCAATATCACTTATAGTTTTCAAGAAGTAGTCGCTACAAACTTGAATTTAAAAAATCTATTTTTAGCTTTGGCGGCCATCTTGGATTTCACATCAACATGAATTTTTGCTAGGATCAACTAGACTTCATGGGCAACATTTCTGTAAAGTTTTATGAATATCCATCCAGTAGTTTCAGAGGAGTAGTCGCTACAAATAAAAGTTAACGGACGGACAGACAGACGGACGGACGACGGACGCCGCACCACGGCATAAGCTCTGCTGATCTCTGATCAGTAGAGCTAAAAATCTATTTTTTGATTTGGCGGCCATCTTGGATTTCACATCTACATGAATTTTTGCTAGGATCAACTAGACTTCATGGGCAACATTTCTGTAAAGTTTCATGAAAATCCATTCAGTAGTTTCAGAGAAGTAGTCGCTACAAAAAAAGTTTACGGACAGACAGACGGACGGACGGACGGACGGACGGACGACGCACCACGGCATAAGCTCTGCTGATCTCTGATCAGTGGAGCTAAAAATTAAAAAAAATAAATATAGAAATAATAAAAGAAAAAAAAAGTAACAAAATCTGGTAAAGTGTAGTAAAGATCAGATGAAAAATGAAGGCCCTATCGCCTTAACGAGGCAAAATATAGCATATTTAACTAAATAAAGGGCCATAACTCCGCTGTCACTGGTCCTATATGGCTGTTTTTCAAACTCCGAGCTTTTATTGACATTAACAAATCTGGTAAAATCTGGTAAAGATCGGATGAAAAATGAAGGAGAAATATAGCATTTTTAACTAAATCAAGG
>JAWPHD010021064.1:0-29462 GCA_037043455.1 Cyrtodaria siliqua | reverse complement strand
CAAATTTATTAGGCTAATTGGTTGGCATAAACAATAAAATTGTGTTATTGTATGCTTAAGTCCTTGCTTTATTTGTCTATTTAGTGTTATATATCTATTTAATCAGCATGATTTCATTTTATATTGATGATATCATAATGTGTTATGGATGTTTGAACTTTCATGCAAAATTCCCCCTTTTACTGAAATTGACGCGAAAATTCCCCCCTCTGAGTGACCCGGACCGATTCCCCCATGGTAGAAAGACAGCCCTGAATAGTAAGTTCAATGAGGGTAGCCTTGTTTTCAAATTCATATAATTCTAACATGTTTAGTTGATTAAATTTGATATCATAACAGTTTAGTAGAAGGATCACAGAAAGCAGTTATATTTCCTTTTCCTTTAAATATTTTTTTCTACTTTTTTGTTTTCATCAAACCATTTTTAAAAGTACCGTGATACCATAGAACACCATGCTAAGTGAATTGAATTGAATGTTGTTTAATGGCTCATCAACACAGTATAGGTTATTTAGAGCAGCCCCAGAGAGAGGGGAAGTATACATAGGAATCCGAGAATCGTGCCCTACTCTTTTTATCGAATAGATTCCTATGGTTCTTTAACATTCTTGGATGATAGACCGATACATTACGTTTACGTCCTCATTCAACGGACGAGGCTAAGGGAAAGTGTCTTGCCCAAGAACACACTGACAAAACTACCGACTGCGTCACGCCAGCATGCTAAGTGAGGAAGTGTTGATTTTACGGATGGTGGGAGGTGTACAGTACTGGTTCTACCAAGAAAAGTGTTTGGTCTTCCCAATGGGTCTGCCTCCACCACAAAAAAATTGACCTAATATATAACCTCGGGGTCTTCCACAGAAATTATTTACTGGATAGGGGGAATTAAATTTGAATACCATGGGGTGGGTCTGGTGACCAATATTTTACAGATCATGATTTATTTAGATGCAATTTGAAGTATATTTAAACTGTAAATAAAAGGATTTTTAAGAAGTATAGCCTACAAGGCGCTATGTATAGACAGGTACATATGCATTTTGGAGATTTATTGGTGTTTTCAAGGGATAGGGCACAGAGATCAAAGGATAGGGGGTTAATTAAGGAGTAGGGGGAAATTAGATTTTAGAATTAAGGGATAGGGGGAATCACAGGAACTGGTCACTTTTAATTTTTGCCTTCTATTATTATAATTGTCTATAATTATAATAATAGAAGGCAAAAATTAAAAGTGACCAGTTCCTGTGAGGGGAATATGCTCATAAATGGCCTGTGGAAGACCCTGAACCTTACATGTGTTGAAAATGACGTAAAATGCCATACAAAGTAAAGAACGGTAAAAGGTCATTTCGCTCTATATCGGTTTCATCCCCAGTCTTTTCAGCCCATAGTCGTTTTATCATATACCGTATTGTTTCTAATTAGCGCCCCCGGGGACGTGACATTATCTAAAAGTGGGGTGCTTATTAGAACGCTTTTCGTAAGCCAGTACACTTTTTAATTTCCTTATATAATGCTAAAAATAAGCGAGACAAACTCACTGTGCCGTAACTCATTACCAGTAGTTTACCAAGTCACTATTGGAAAGCGTACGGTAATTTGTTAAACCCGACTTTGTTTTGACGGCTAGGAAGTGTCACACGCTGTAACTGACACTTTGATTGACAGGTAGAATCGATAGTTAATTTTAACCATTTTTTTTGGATATTAACCACTTTTACACCTCAAGGTAAGATTATTTTTTTAAAAGGTTGGGGTGGGTGGGGGTGGGGGAGGGTTGGCGCTAATTAGAGGGGGAGCGATAATTAGAAACAATACGGTATGTCCTATAATAATTATAAGGTACCGTATATAATAGTTATAAATGGCAATCATGCGAGGTCGTCTGTAATAAAACTTGTTAAAATGAATGCTTCGCCCCACCTCATTGAATAAATATATAAATGCACATATATTAAGGATAAAGTATTAACAGTTATACTTCGAGTTATTACACAAGTAAAAACTGAAATTTGCATGAAAAAACATGTATCTTAAGTTAGTAAAATGAACATTATTGACGAAATACATGTACATTGAAATAGTATATTATACAGAGTATAGTCTTGGTGTGGAGTGACCTTGGAGTCAAATAATTTGGAGTGAATAATTTGGAGTCAATTTTTGGAGTCTTATTTTTCCGTACAATTACCGTAATAACCTTTTAGAAACTAATAAATAGTTCCGACTGTTGCTCTTAAAGTGTTTATGTTCTTTTGTTCTTAACTCCAACTAGACGCCTGTCAGCGCTTTGTCAGTATAATAAGTTTTTTTTTACCCTGTTAAATGACCTTGACAAACTAGCCTGACTAAGTTTTCGTGAGGAAAAAATATAATGACCTTCAGTGTGACCTTGACCTTAATATTTTAGTATGGTCATGACGATATTGTCATGATGAGTATATATTGAAAGTCTGATGAAGAAATATCAAGAAATGAGAAAGTTATAGCCAATGTTAAGTTTTCGTGAAGAAAAAAATGAGTTAACCAAATACTTCTCCCAGGGAGAAAATGTGAGTAATGTGTTTCTAGAGGTCGTAGCAGCATGCTGACCTGAATTTACAGGTCAAAGCCTCCTAAAATATGCAACTGCATTGTATCACTGTATAAGACCGATGGATAATTTATACCAGCATAGTATAGATGTTAAATGGTATTGAACTAAACAAAATATAATGAAGGAATTGAAAGAAAACTTTATCTAAATAATTAAAAACATACTACAGTTTATGTATGTTCAACTACTGATTTTTGTTGATATGAAAACAAAAAAAGAACAAAAAAACTGAAACTTCATTCTCCATGATGACTTCAGCACAACCCATAAAGAGCACAACCCATAGAAAGATTGAGTATATATTGAAAGTTTGATGAAGAAATATCAAGAAATGAGAAAATTAAAAGCCAATGTTAAGTTTTCGTGACAGACTGACTGACGGACGACAAAGTGATCCCTATGTATCGCATTTTTCTTCGAAAAGGCGACACAAAAATGGAGTGAATATTTTGGAGTCAATTTGACAGACAGAAAGATATTTCATTGACATAAATATTTTTATTTATATATAGAATCTTACATTCGTAACTGAATATAAAATATAAATTATTTTGGATAAAATCAATAATACTCTATAACACATAATACACAATAATACTCATGTAAGATCATCTATATACTTAATTCATTGGAAAAGCAATCATAACCTGATCTTATTAGAAAACCTAGGATAATCATTTGAAAACCCTCCCAATACGAATCAGTTAATGTATGCTGTTTTGAGAAGTAAAGTAAACATTGTCTTGGGTTGACAGTGAAAATGGCTGATAACATCTTAATCTCTCTTCTGAGATATGTCTAAGCATGTGCTAAAATGAATGCACAGCAAGGCAATTAAGACCATGCAGTCTCACTGATGATTTAATATTCGGCATACACTGAAACATGGCTTGGCCTAACTAGCCTGGCCTCATTGGCCTGGCCTGGCCTGGCCTGGCCTGGCCTAAAACTTGTTCACCTTAATTGTTATTGTTCCAGGTCATGTCCTTCGTCAGGTCGATTGACCAACTTCAAAATGAGGGGCATTCACAAAGGTCTAAACTTCAGATAACTATATTTCATCCTGTTATTTGATTGCATTGAATTAGCATTGGTTATGATATGTCAATGCTTTTAATCACGAGAAACGTGTAGAAGGCAGGAACATAAACTTGTACAAATGGGAATACAATAATATGTAAGGATGATATGAATAATAAAATAAAGTAATGTTTGAAAATGATAGTACGATTGAGTGGTTTATAAATGAATGGCAGGATATACAACAATATATTAATGCAATGATAATGATTTAATAAATAAGTTAAGGATATGTTGGTACAATATTTTTGGAAAGGTGAGATGGTGGATGGATGGTAGGGTGTTTAGTGTAATATACTCTATATAATATTTGATTGCATACATTGCATAAGAGGTTGGTAATACATACTTTTTATTGTATATATAATGGGATTATATCATGGATATAATGATGGATGCATATAGATGGGAAGATGAAATGAATTTTAGTCATATATTTATTAAGAGACCACTAATGGGACAAACAAATACAGGTGCATTTTCAATAAAAACAAAACAATACACTTAGGAACTCAAATGGTGTATAGTCTAAGAGCATGTGGTATTTTAATATAGGCAGTGTTCACATTCAAATGCTTTATAATTATGATAGCAACTGATATCAGATATGATCTTTTTTATTTCGCTTTGTATTTGTTTTCCCGAACCACATTGATTACGCGAAAACTATAAGAGCTATCAGGTCAAACCTTAGCATAGCTGTCCTTTTACCTCAACAATGGGCATTTTTATATTCTGACATTAAAAACTGAATTTCAAGGTTACCATATCTAAAATCTTTGAAAATGGTCCTTCGGTGACAATTTTCAAGGTGCACAACTCATTTTATAAAATTTGGTTAGATTGGCCTTAATTGTTTAGTTATAAAAGTAAATAATGGGAACAATATTTAAAAATAAGATTCTTTAAAGATAGAAACTTGAATGTGGGATATAATGACCTTTGTGTCTTATTTAAATAGATTTTCACATTTTCTCATTGAAAAGTGGTAATAACCGTTGGTTTATGCAACGTGTTGGTGGCAAATGTTAAACAGCATATGCAAGTTAAAATACTAGTCGACCTTAAAAACGAAGGTCAATATAAGATAGCTGTGATTTGCTTGAAGAGCCTTAAACAATGAAAATATTTAAGTGTTTAAAAGTGTGTCCTGTTGCTATCGTATTGCTTTACCATATAACTATTTGGCCGAATTATAATCACCTTGTAACTCTAAATGTAGTTCAAGGTGATGGGACATTAATGGGTTCTGTCTGGTCAGATCAGGGTCAGCTCCCTAGAATTGTAAACAAGTTACAATAATGAATGGTTGCCCAGGGATCCATCAAACCACTATTAAATCCGAGTTCTTTATTATTCTAAAGCATGTACATTTAAACTTTATTTCAGAGTGATTTTTGCATACCGTATATTGTTTTCTTTCGAAAACTATGGAATCTTTAATTAAATAACTGTTTAGGGAAAAATGATATCATGTTATGTTGATAGTACTGAGAGAAAAAATGAGTTTTGTTTTGTCTATAAGATTCCATATTTCAAAACTATTTTAGAACAGGGTCTGCCGCTCTGGTCTACCAATGGCACCGCTGAGCCAATTTATGATTTTCAGTAAAATAAAATTGTTATGTCAACAAAATGCAACATTTACTTCTCTCTACGTTTGTTGGGAGCAACTGTTGATTATATGTCTATGCAAAACATTGTAACCTCTGGGGCGGGGCCAGGTTTGACCCCAGGGTCACTATTTGAACAAACTTGATAGAAGATCAAAAGCTGATGCTACATGTAATATATGAGAGCTATGTGACTTGTGGTTTCAGAGAAAAAACAACTGTTTTACCGGTAAGTTGTTCAAAAAAAATGTTTTGTTGAACCTGGGAACTTCATTTGTACACATTATATAGTCTTGGCGATCATTAATGAAGAAAAACTGTCAAATTATGTTCAGTGGTTCTTGATAATAAGCTGTTTTGACCATATATGGTAATGGCGGCCATCTTGGACGTTGCATTGACCTAATTCGTATAAATTTGACAGCATTGACCTCAGGATCATCCATGCGAAGTTAGGCTAAAATCAGCCAAGCGGTTTAATGCAAATACGTCATTTAAACGAAAGTTAACGGACGGACGTTGATGTCTCTTTAAGCTAGAGAGATGTCTCTTTAAACTAGAGAGATGTCTCTTTAAGATAGATTAAAGTTAACATTGAACATAAGATAGAGAGATGTCTCTTTAAACTCTAGAGATATGTCTCTTTAAGTTAGAGAAATGTCTCTTTAAGCTAGAGAGATGTCTCTGTAAACTAGAAAGATGTCCCTTTAAACTAGAGAGATGTCTCTTTAAACTAGAGTGACTTCTCTTTAAACTAGAGAGATGTCTCTTTAAGCTAGAGAGATATCTCTGTAAACTAGAGAGATGTCTTTTTAAGCTACAGAGATGTCCCTTTCAGCTAAAATAATGTCTGTTTAAAGTAGAGAGATGCCTCTTTAAACTAGAGAGATGTCTCTTTTAACTAGAGTGATTTCTCTTTAAACTAGAAAGATGTCTCTTTAAGCTACACAGATGTCCCTTTAAGCTAGAAAGATGCCTCCTTAAACTAAAGAGATGGCTGAGATGTCTCTTTCAACTAGGGAGATGTCTCTTTGAACTAGAAAGACGTCTCTTTTAGCTAGAGAGATAGAGAGGTGTCTCTGTAAACTAGAAAGATGTCTCTCTAAGCTACATAGATGTCCCTTTCAGCTTAAACAATGTCTCTTTAAACTAGAGAGATGTCTTTTTAAACTAGAGAGATGTCTCTTTAAACTAGAGAGATGTCTCTTTAAACTAGAGTGATTTCTCTTTAAACTTGAAAGATGTCTCTTTAAGCTACAGAGATATCCTTTTAAGCTAGACATATGCCTCTTTAAATTAGAGAGATAACTCTTTAAACTAGAGAGATGTCTCTTAAACTATAGTGATTTCTCTTTAAATTAGAGATGTCTCTTTAAACTAGAGATATCTCTACTCCAGAAAGATGTCTCTTTAAGTTAGAGAGATATCTCTTTAAACTATACAGATGTCTCTTTCAACTAGATATATGTCTCTGTAAACTACAAAGATGTCTCTTTAAGCTAGAGAGATGTCTCTTTAAACTAGAGAGATGTCTCTTTAAGATAGATTAAAGTTAACATTGAACATAAGATAGAGAGATGTCTCTTTAAACTCTAGAGATATGTCTCTTTAAGTTAGAGAAATGTCTCTTTAAGCTAGAGAGATGTCTCTGTAAACTAGAAAGATGTCCCTTTAAGCTAGAAAGATGTCTCTTTAAACTAGAGAGATGTCTCTTTAAACTAGAGTGACTTCTCTTTAAACTAGAGAGATGTCTCTTTAAGCTAGAGAGATATCTCTGTAAACTAGAGAGATGTCTTTTTAAGCTACAGAGATGTCCCTTTCAGCTAAAATAATGTCTGTTTAAAGTAGAGAGATGCCTCTTTAAACTAGAGAGATGTCTCTTTTAACTAGAGTGATTTCTCTTTAAACTAGAAAGATGTCTCTTTAAGCTACACAGATGTCCCTTTAAGCTAGAAAGATGCCTCCTTAAACTATAGAGATGGCTGAGATGTCTCTTTCAACTAGGGAGATGTCTCTTTGAACTAGAAAGACGTCTCTTTTAGCTAGAGAGATAGAGAGGTGTCTCTGTAAACTAGAAAGATGTCTCTCTAAGCTACATAGATGTCCCTTTCAGCTAAAACAATGTCTCTTTAAACTAGAGAGATGTCTTTTTAAACTAGAGAGATGTCTCTTTAAACTAGAGAGATGTCTCTTTAAACTAGAGTGATTTCTCTTTAAACTTGAGAGATGTCTCTTTAAGCTACAGAGATATCCTTTTAAGCTAGACATATGCCTCTTTAAATTAGAGAGATAACTCTTTAAACTAGAGAGATGTCTCTTAAACTATAGTGATTTCTCTTTAAATAAGAGATGTCTCTTTAAACTAGAGATATCTCTACTCCAGAAAGATGTCTCTTTAAGTTAGAGAGATATCTCTTTAAACTATACAGATGTCTCTTTCAACTAGATAGATGTCTCTGTAAACTACAAAGATGTCTCTTTAAGCTAGAGAGATGACCCTTTAAACTAGAAAGACGTCTCTTTAAGCTAGAGAGATGTTTCTTCAAGCTAGAGAGATGTCTCTTTAAGCTAGAGAGATGTCTCTGTAAACTAGAGTGATTTCTCTTTAAACTAGAGAAATGTCTCTTTTAAGCTCGAGAGATGTCCCTTTAAGCTAGAAAGATGCCTCTTTAAATTACAGAGATGACTCTTTAAACTAGGGAGATGTCTCTTTAAACTATAGTGATTTTTCTTTAAACTAGAGATGTCTCTTTAATCTAGAAAGATGTCTCTTTAAGCTAAAGAGATGTCCCTTTAAGCTAGAGAGGTATCGCTTTAAGCTATAGAGATGTCTCTTTAAACTAGACAGATGTCTCTGTAAACTAGAAAGATGTCTCTTTAAGCTAGAGAGATGTTCAGTTAAGCTAGAGAGATGTCTCTTTAAGCTAGAGAGATATCCTTTTAAGCTAGAGAGATGTCTCTTTAAACTAGAGAGATGTCTCTTTAAGCTAGAGAGATGTCCGTTCAAGCTAGAGAGATGTCCCTTAAAGCTAAAGAGATGTCTCTTTAAGCTAGAGAGATGTCTCTTTAAAGTAGAGATATGTCTTTAAACTAGAGTGATTTCTCTTTAAACTAGAGAGATGTCACTTTAAGCTACAGAGATGTCCCTTTAAGCTAGACATATGCCTCTTTAAATTAGAGAGATGACTCTTTAAACTAGAGAGATGTCTCTTTAAACTATAGTGATTTCTCTTTAAACTAGAGATGTCTCTTTAAACTAGAGATATCTCTTTATTCCAGAAAGATGTCTCTTTAAGCTAGAGAGATGTCTCTTTAAGCTATAGCGATATCTCTTTAAACTATAGAGATGTCTCTTTAAACTAGATATATGTCTCTGTAAACTAGAAAGATGTCTCTTTAAGCTAGAGAGATGACACTTTAAACTAGAAAGACGTCTCTTTAAGCTAGAGAGATATCCCTTCAAGCTAGAGAGATGTCTCTTTTAAGCTAGAGAGATGTCCCTTTAAGCTAGAAAGATGCCTCTTTAAATTACAGAGATGACATTACAGGAATGTTGCCCATAAGGTCTAGTTAATCATAGCAAAAATTCATGTTGATGTACGTGAAATCCAAAATGGCTAAACATATATATTTAAGAAAAAATGTTTGTAGCCACTACTACTCTCAAACTTTAAGCACCACTGATATGGGACCTTACTGAAACGATAAGCATGAAATATTGTTGGTCCATGACGAAAAAGATGGCCATTGGCGGCTATTTTGTTTACACGGAGTTATCCCCAGTAAAAATGGGTCTGGAATCCCACTGGTATTCCACTGTAATTTTATGCCTGACTGGAATTCCACTGGAACTCACTGGAACCAAAGAACAAAATTCCACTTACACTGGAATTCCACGAACGAATTTCAGTGATACTGGAATTCCAGTGGAATTAAAAGAACAAAATTACACCAAATTCCACCCAGTGAAAATGTCAATGGAATTCCAGTATTGGTGTACAGAATACATCTCTTTACCAGTGGAATTCCACTAAAATTCCGTTGAAATGTACCACTGGAATTTAACTGGATTTCCATCTGCAGTTCCATTGGAATTCCAGTACCTTATTTTCACTAGGGATATACATAGGAAAATCTTGTGGTGACTGTTCCTCTGAAACAACTTCATTGATTTTTATGAAACTTTATAATAATGTTGCTCTGTATGTCTTGTTAGTCCTAAGTAAAAATGAGTTCGACCATAATTTCAAGATGGACGCCACGTCACAGCCCAAAATAGATTTAAAATACAATTTTGTGGCGACTAATTCTCAAAAAACGTAAGGGGTATTGATTTGGAACCTTTACCAAATTGACCGGCATGACATTGAGTTGGTCCTGAACAAAATTCATTTTGATTCGTTATCAAACATGGCCGCCAGCGAATATCTTTGTTTGCATAGAGTTATATAGGAACAAATTGTGGCGTCGAGTATTTACTCCTCTTAGATGGATTTTCATCTGATCTTTACCAAACTTGTTCAGAATATTGATTAAATTTTTTAAGGCTCAGAAAACCAGCCGTCTCTGAACACAACTCACCCCTACCACAATCCACCAACTCATTTGATTTCCACCCAATTTGTGAGAAGCTGTTCTATGAGATAAAAGTCATTTAAAAAATATGTTAATAATAATTTGACGCTTCAGCAACAAATGTTTACAGGTAATTTTCGTAGGTATCTGGAGAGAACAAAACTCTCTGAAGTTATGGTGTTGTGTAATTAATAAAAATTAACCTACTTCGGTGGTGAGAATAAACAATAATCGGAAAATTGGAAGTTGGCTGGATAAGCAGCTTTAAGGGAACACTGAGCATACTTTTCCCATGGCAAATGTTTATCACACGCACCATTCCAACTTCCTCACCAACTCCCCCTCCACCTCTCCTTTGTTATTATTGCTCATGGATATAATTCTGCTGTTTTTTAAAAGGGACAATGTCCGTAACTTTTAGCTTATAAAACATGAAATAAATATGTTGACAAACATTAAACACTTACCATTAGGCAAAAAAAAAAAGGTTTGTTTCCGCTAACGGCTTCCAAAAATGTAGGTAGGCAGGTAAGCAAAACCTTTTTTATTATTATTAATGACCTTATTTTTGTTAATGAAAAAACACTTTTAATACGATAAAAAATACTGGGGACGGTATTAATACCTAGATAATACATGGTTATGGCCTTTTCTCAATATTTGGTAATGTACACTGGAAACTCCAGGGGTCATGGGTTCAAATCTCACTGGAGGAATGTTGTTTTTTTTACCTCCATAAGAAACCTTGGTTCATGGGTTCAACTTTTTATTATTTTTTTATTTTATTTTGTTTGTTTTTTTTTGCAATAAAAAAAGTTAGGGTCGGCTACTAAATAATAGGGTTGGTAGGGTTAGTGGAAACAAACACTTTTTTCTTTTTAAGCCTTATTGAATATTTACTAAATAAAAAACAGATTGTTTGACAGAATTCAACAGCGGTACAAAAAAAAGTGAAAAACGTCTTCGAGGTTTGAACTCGCAGCACAAACTAAAATTACACTTGCGGGTAATACTAGTTAGTACGCAATAGACGAGAGCTCTAACGGACTGATATTATTTATTATGCAATACACACTATATAGAAAACCTAATGCGCAATGGCTGTCATGTGATCAGCATAAACCGTAAATCCGCAATATTTACAAACAATAAATAAAACTCTTTTTTTTCCAAGCACGAATATATTACGACAGACTTATTTTGGTCTATGCTCTTGTTTTCATGCATACATTTCACAGAATAAAAATCATACAATTATTTGAATATGCTCAATTTCTGCTTACTTACGGACAGTGTCCCTTTAAAGATTGCTTGACAAGGCAGAGATGCCTAATTTCAAGTGTATAATTTGTTGTTCTCTGGAAAAAAGTCAGTCGAAGCTGCTCTGTTCTCCGATAGCTCTTGCTAGAATATAATTTAATAAAAAAGGGGATAAAATGTAGAGTTTTCAATTCTCCTTCATATTCATTCATAGGTTAATAGATATTATTGGTGCTATATTATAAGTAACAATTTTGTATGCAAAAAAACAAAAAAAACATTTGCTTTGAACAATTCAAATAAATAAATGCAAGGTATTTATTACAAATAATCGGGATGCCACAAGATGAAGAAAAAAGGAAGTTTGCGATATGTCCAATTTAACTTTTAAAAATAAATACTTCTATATATCATTTAAGAGAAATAACTCCATTTTTTATGGGATGGCGAGTTGTGCGTAGTCCGTCCGTCGTTAACTTTTGTCTTGTTAAGACGATAGAGCCTTCATTTTTCATCTGATCTTTACGAAACATTACCAGATTGTTAATATCAATGAAAGCTCGGACAAGTTCGAAAACCAGCCAGATCGGACCAGTAACAGCGGAGTTATGGCCCTTGATTTAGTTACAAATGCTATATTTTGCCTCATGAAGACGATAGGGCCTTTATTTTTCATTCGATCTTTACCAAACTTTATCAGATTGTTAATGTCAATGAAAGCTCTGATAAGTTCGAAAACCAGCTTGATCGGACCAGTAACAACGGAGTTATGGCCCTTGATTTCATTAAAAATGCTATAATTGGCCTCGTTAATACGATAGGGCCTTCATTTTGCATCTGATCTTTACCAGATTTACCAGATTTTATGACTTTCATTTTATATTACTACTTTTTTTTCCTTTTTTTCATAACTTTTTTTTTTTTAAAACTCTGTTGGCCAAGATCGAAAAACAGCCAGATTGGATCAGTAACAGATGAGTTACGGCTCTTGCTTTAGTTAAAAATCCTATATTTTGCCTCGTTAATACGGTAGGGCCTTCATTTTTCATCTGATCTTTACCAAACTTTAATAGATACTTTAGTTATGGCCCTAGATTTAGTTAAAATGCTGTATTTTGCCCAAAACTTAAAAAAAATACGTAAATTCCATCACTCGCTTTATTGATGCTATAAGAGCCATGTTAGCAAGTCGATCACCCACAGGCCCTCTTGGGCCTCTTGTTTTAGATGTGTGCATGTAAATTTACTGTATATCCTATTTTGATTTGATTTGCAGAACCAACATGTCCAAACAAAGACTCACTCGCAAGTTGCCAGACCGTGACTCCATCGTTTCAGCAAGAGACAACATAGAAGAGTTAATGAAAGAAACTCGGGAAAACGAAATATATGCTAAGCTTCACCAGCATTTTGATAGCGTGACAAAAGAGAGGGTGGCACAAGCACAAGATTCTCAAAGAATAATTCAGAATAAGAGACATGTTGTCACTCCAGAAGTGCTGGCCCAGTTTCCCAACTCCCCGTCAGCTCAGAGACACATGGTGGCTTACCAGTATTACTTGCATGGAATGATGACATTAGCTTATTACCAGAAAGACAAAGTGGAAACTGATGCAGACTGTGAAATTCTTCAACCTGGTTTTCATGGATATGCAAGAGGTCATATGCTTGAAGGTCACATGATGAGACAGTTTCCATTTCCAGAAATTATAGTCGAACTGTCGGAGCAGTACCTCAAGTTAAGACCAAATGATGTTCTAGTAGAATACTTTAAAGTTGTTTGCAAGTCACTGGGCAATCCCATAGCCGGTGTCTCGGATTATGAGTCCAGCAAAGACAAAATCAGATCTATGGAAAAATTGGTGCATAAAATTCTTCCATATGAATCTGCGGAAACTGAAAGAAGCGTTTTAATTAATCTGTATTACATCTTAGGATCCTTCTATGTGATAACCGATCAAGATGTCAGAGCGTTAGATTCGTTTGAGAACTGTTACAATTTGGACACAAGCAACATTGACGCTCTTTATGCAGTTGCATATCAGTATAGGATAAAGTCCCCAGAAAAGTCGATTCATCTGTTAAACAAGTATCTGGAGATGGCGCCTAAATGTGACGACAAATACCCAAATGCATATTACTTGCTTGGATTTGTAAACTTATATATCAAAGACCTCAATGCAGCTGACAAATATTACAAACTAGGACTGGAAGCAGAGGAAAAATGGAGGCTACCGTGGCAAGGGCCTGTGGATTTTCCACCAAAACAAAGTTTGGAGATGGCAGTCGGCATATTGAAATCTTTACCAGGCCACAAAAAGGCATTAGCTTAAATACAGTGATTGTGTTTAAATCATACATTTATAATATTAAGCTGACTTGTTTAAAGCTGGATATAAATGATAACACCATGTATAGAATGTATATGTTTATTCGGCCATAACTAGGTTCCGGAAGTAAGTGAGCATGTATACAATAATCTCACAACACTATTGAAGTAGTGAACATAGCATCTCTACTCAAGTTAGATAAAAGTTTAGTTAAAGTTATTAAATCAAAATCAATTCAACTGATTACATAATCATTCAATCATAGTTAAACATTATAGCAATTAATACTGATATTACTTAGTATAATTAATTCTTTAAACGTAAACAAACATTTTATAAAATATAAAACAATTATGGAACACATGATTTGAATATAACTGTATGTTTAACAATCAGCGACATTTCTCTGCAGAGTGTAATTATAGTAAACTAGCAGAACCACGAATCACAGCGTCATATAATATAAACAACTTTTCGATCGTTTGTAAGGTTTATCTAAGGTCAAACATTTACACTTTACAAATAGTTTCATTCTGAGTTCAGTAGAAATATTTAACATGAAAACTTGTTAGTTTAATAATTATTAACATTAGCTAGGAACCATAACTATAGATGTTTATAAAAGGTTTATTTATAAAAATGCTTCTTTTAAAATCAATGTATTTTGTTGTAAACTAAAAGTTTATTAAAAGCTTAAAGAAACACATTTAAACTATTTGTACTTATATAAAACTCGTTCAACATATCATTTGATATGCAGGTTTCAAAAGGGATTATTACGCACCCTGTAGACACTTTGAAACCTTTACAGTTTGCAAATGTATGTACTTTACGTTATATAGTCCTTAAGATAGACTGGTGTACGTCGTTCCCGAACTGGTCTATTCGATGTGTTTTGACCGCTATTGTTCTGGTCAGCGTTTGTTTGATCGTTTATTTGATCTTCGATTTCGTCATCGTTTTGTTCGACATTATCCTCCCTTAAAGGTTTTAATGTTGATGTAACCTTTTTCATGTATGAAGAGTTCCTAGTGACCCGATGTTTTGAGTTTTCTGCTGTTATCATGGGTCCCTTAACGTCCGTTACTTGGTACGGTATTGGTTTGTACTTAGTTGTTGACTTGGTTGGACTCTCGTTTTGTAAGAGTACCTTGTCCCCAACATGTATTTTGCGTTCTCTTGTATTATGTTTATTGTCCTCATACGATTTGGTTTGTGCCTTTAATCGATCGTCGTTACTCCGTGCTAACACGTCAATTTGTGTGTTATGTCCTGTTTGTGTAACGATCTCTGGCAAACGTGTATTTGGCTCTCTGTTGAACATTAAACGAAAAGGCGTGTATCCAGTAATCGTGTGGGGCGTTGCCCTATATTGACGGAGAAAACGGTATAGTTCCTGTTTCCAATTCTTCCCTTCTACGTACGCCGATTTTACGCACTTCATTAACGGTTTATTAAAGGCCTCTGCTTGGGCATTGGCTCTCGGCCATTTGGGTGTGATCTTCCTATGGATGAATCCGCAGTATCTGGCATAGTCCGCGAATGCCTGACTGTTGAAAGGACTGCCATTGTCAGTTTTAATTACCGTTGGCAAACCGAACATTGCCAATATTTTTTCAAGAACTGGAATGACAGTGTTGGCGGACACTGATTTAACTGTCTCCACAATCGGATAACGCGAGTACTCATCGACTATGACAAACATATAGTCCCCACTTTCCAATGGTCCACAGAAATCTGCACTCAGGTTCATCCATGGGCCTGATGGCATTTCTGACATTCGGAGCGGCTCTCGCGGTCTTTGCTCTTTTGCGTTTGCTTGACATGCAATGCATCCTTGTATAGCTGATTCTATTTCTGTGTTTAAGTTTGGAAACCATACTTTTGATCTAATGTAGCTTTTCGTTCGAACGACTCCTTGATGACCTTCATGACCCAGTTTAATTGCATGCGCTCTTAAAGATTTTGGCATTACTATCTTGTCATTTCGTAATAATACTGTGTCACAGTGCACTGTAAGTTCGTCTTTCACACTCCGAAATGTCATAAGTTCCTCTATATCAATGTCGGGATCGTTCACGTTTTTTAGTTCATGCCACCTTCCAGTTTTGGACATTTCAATAGCTTTTTGAATTGTTTTGTCGTTTAATGATGCCATTTTTACTGCATCCAATGTCATTGCATTCGGGATTGACTGACTTGCGATGAACGATACATATTCTTCCGCCAAACTTCGTTGTTCATCACCTTTTAACGGATGTCTAGACATGTAATCTGACGGGTTGTCCTTCCCTGGCTTGTATATGATATCTATTTTAAATGGCTGCAAACGCAAACCCCATCTTTCAATGCGTAGCGGTGGTTGTTTATTTTGCCAAATTGTAGTTAACGGCTTGTGATCCGTAATTACCGTAAACAATGGTGCGCCTCTCAAGTACATACTATAGTGCTCACATGCCCACACTACAGCTAGAGCGTCCCTCTCTGTTTGGCTATACCGTGATTCCGTTGGTGTCAGCGCCCGACTCGCCTATGCCACCACTTTACCGTCCTGTGTTAAAATTCCTGATAAACCGACAGGTGATGCATCCGTTATTACTTCAGTACTCTTATTTGGATCGTAATATGTAATGATTGTGTCCCCTGTTAAGATAGTTTTTAGGTTATCGAATGCCTTTTGCTGAGAATCCGACCATTCCCATTCTGTGTCATTTCTCGTTAATCTTCTCAGCGGTTCCGTCAATGTTGCGTAATTGTTAATGAACCTTGAACAATACGCTGTCATGCCTAAGAAACTCCTAATTTCCGACACATTTGTTGGTTTTTCCATTGATTTTATTGCCTCAACCTTGATTGGATCCGCGGATATTCCTGACCCGCGAAATACTACGCCAAAGAAAGTTATTTCTGTTTAATTGAACTCACATTTGTTCTTATTTAGCGTTAGCCCGTTGTTGTGAAGAGCCTTAAATACGTTGTTTAGCGCAATGTCGTGATCTTCCTTGTTATTTCCGTAGACTATTATGTCGTCCGATATGTTCTTAGCACCTGCTATTCCCTGTATTACAGAACTTATTGTCTTTTGAAATACTTCGCTTGCGGAATTTGTACCAAAATTCAATCGTTTGTATCTATATATTCCCATGTGTGTTGTAAACGTCGTTATAGATCTAGATTCTTCCTCTAATACCAACTGATTGTATCCCGATTTCAAATCTAATTTGCTGAACACTGTAGCACCGTTCATATCATGTATTAATTCGTTCTCTTTCGATCGCTTTATTAGCTTCTCGCATGTCTACGCATATTCGTACGTCCCCGTTTTTCTTTGGTGGTGTAACGATAGGTGATACCCAGGGTGTCGATTCATTCTTAACTTCCTCTATGACATCATCTTGGAGCATTTTGTTAATTTCTTTTTCTACCTTTTCCCTTAAGTGAAATGGTGTGCGGCGGTTCTTTTGTGCCACGGGTTTTATGTTTGAATTGATATGTAGTTTAACTTTTTGATCTTTTAGTTTCCCAATTCCACTGTAAATTCCAGGATATTTGCTACTTATGTTTTCGCCTGTGTTTACATTCTGTGTTATATGAATTACAGTTAAATCCATTGATGTTTCATACCCTAATAATGTTCCGTAGTTGCCTTGAACTAGGTAGAATGTAGCAACTACTATTTTTCCATTCTTTTCGGTTGTCATTTCGCAACTACCCTTCACGTTTAATTTGGATCCGCCTCCGTATGGCAATAATCTAGGTAACTTTTTTGTTTTTAATTTTGGCTGCCCAAGACAAGCGTAAGCTTTGTCATCAATTATATTTACACTAGACCCCGTATCTATCGTTGCATTTATTTTCTTGTTATTTATTGTTAATTCTGTTTTTGGGGTTTTACTTTTGCTGTTCACGTTTTTAATGTTTATGCTATAAGAGAACTCGTCTTCTGAATCGGACTGTAAAACTTCTCTTACCGGCTTGTCACGCTGCTTACAACAGCGGCTAAAGTGATTTGATTTCTTGCAAAAATTGCAGGTCTTCCCTTTTGCAGGACACGGCGCATTCCTGTGCGGGTATTCATATCCACAATTATGGCATTTGTTGGGCTGTGGGCGACCACGTGACATGGGTGCAGCTGGTTTCCTCTCTCGCTCCGGGAACTGATTTGCATAAAGCTGCTTACCTCTACTGCTGCGGCCGCGGAATTTCCCACGCTCTGACCTACCGCGTGCTTTGTGATTTACTTGATTCACCGGTTTTTCTTGCCCTTCCATTGTAGATGCATGTTTGTCCGACAGTTCTAGCATCCTTCCCATTGTCAAAATATCCTCTAATCCCTTTGTAGGTTCTCTAAGGGCCCTACGTCTCAATTGGTTAGATTTGCAATTTTGTATGACTTGCTGTAGAATCTCGCTGTCAATGTTGGCAAACTCACAGTTTTTGGCAAGTGTCCGTAGTTCTGTAACGAACTCATCTAACGTTTGGCCCTCACTTTGTTTATGCAATCTAAAGTTATAGATCTCCATTTGAATGTTTTTCTTTGGTGAAAAGTAATCATTAAGTACCTTTTTTGTTGCTTCGAAATTGGCCTCCGTGTCTTTTTTTTCAACGTCGTATATGTCATAGACCTTTTCTCCCGCGTAATGAAGAAGTAGAGCACGTTTTTGAGGAGCGTCGGTAATTTTCATACCTGTAAACAGGTTTTCCAGCCTTCCTAACCATTTCTCCCATCTTGTTCCAGAGTTTGATTTATCCGTCTCGACGTCAAACGTCGGAAAATTGGGTAAATTGTTCATTTTAGGAATGTTAAATGTCTTAATCCATCTATTTAACACTAAAACAATTATCCAATTAGTATAATCCGTTAATCTGTTAATAAGGTTTATCCTCGTCGCCAGATGACTTGTTTAAAGCTGGATATAAATGATAACACCATGTATAGAATGTATATGTTTATTCGGCCATAACTAGGTTCCGGAAGTAAGTGATCATGTATACAATAATCTCACAACACTATTGAAAGTAGTGAACATAGCATAAGCAAAACTCTTATTGTATCTTGTAAATAAATTACGGCTCTAACACATATCTATTTGACAACAGTATATATGGGTAGTTTCCGTAACTTGGTGAACTCGATGAGCTAACATTTATTAACTCCATGTTTAAGAATTTTTATGTTTTGAGATACTGTTCCAAATCGGTAACCCTGTCTTCACCACCCTTTCTGTTGTTTTTTGTCTCTTTCATTGTAGTTTCAAGTCCTTGTTTGCAGTACAGTGCGGACCTACGATGCCATTGCGTTCGGACGCTGTGGTTTCTATAGGACCCTATATATCATTTTGAGATGTCATATACTGAAAGCTACACAGTATATATATATCACTTTGTAGTGTTATTTTGTTATGTGTTGTCAGATAATCAATTTGTGTTGTGGCATGTCATGTGTTGTAAGATAATCAATTTGTGTTGTGGCATGTCATGTGTTGTCAGATAATCAATTTGTGTTGTGGCATGTCATGTGTTGTTAGATAATCAATTTGTGTTGTTACTTGTCATGTGTTGTCAGATAATCAATTAGTGATGTGGCATGTCATGTGTTGTTAGATAATCAATTTGTGTTGCGGCATGTCATGTGTTGTCAGATAATCAATTTGTTTTTTGGCCTTATGACCCTGTATTTGAATGAAGTTATAGTGGGTGTGTCCGGTGTATATCGGTCACCTTCCAATTTTGCTTAACTTTTACCCCTTACCATTACCATTATGCCCATGAATATTTATAAAAATGGTTCAAACTGATGATGCCGTCACCGTTTTGAGCTGTGTGCATAAACATATCGTTCATATATTCACAAACCACTTCGGGGTCATTTGTCACTTACAGTAACATATCTTGTTTATTGTTACAAGTGTTTTTCTACTTATGCAGAACTGGTTGTATGTTTGGAACATTAAAAGAGAACAACAAAATCGTTAATTTTCAAGAAATCTCATTTTAATAATTTCATTTATTTAAAAAATGAAAATCTACTTTAGTAGACTCAATATTAAATCATCTGATAACATAATTGTCGTAATTATATATTCCAGTATCAACATAATATTTCTTAAATTTTATTTCAATATATTTCTCTAATAAAACAACAACACAGTTATTATACCCCCCGCTTCGAAGAAGGAATCATTTTGTCCGTCGCGTCCAGTCTCGTCCCGTTTTATAACTTAACAGATAAAAGTCATATGGTTGCATATTTGCTTTTCATTTTTAGTATTTTGCGAAAATACATTATGAAATCTACATAAGGTTAGATTTCACTAATTATACAGACTTCATAAGGTTACACACTATTATTTTTACGTCAACATTCCACTAGGATTTTAATTATTTGTCCATTATATTTAACATACAATGGTTGCATATTTTCTTCTTTTTTTTGACATGAAAATACATAATGAAAACCTCATAAAGTTACATACTACTAATTTTAAGACCTCATAAGGTTACACTCCACTAATTTACGTTGTGTCGCGCCCCGTTGCATTATTTAATAAATAATGGTTGCGTGTTTGCTTTACTCTAAAGGTGACACTAGAAAATACTTTATTTTTTTAAATGAATAGACATTATTGAAACTGTATCCGAATATAAATACCTAGGTATATTTTTCAGTAAAAGCGGATCATTTATTAGTACCACAAATCATGTTACAAACCAAGCTACAAGAGCAATGTTTAGTTTGTTGAAAATAGCAAAACACTTTCTTTTACCAATTGCTATGCAGATTGATCTTTTGAACAAACTTATTAAACCTATACTTGTGTATGGCTGTGAAGTATGGGGTTTCAGTAATCTTGATGTTATAGAAAGAGTACAACTTAAGTTCTAAAAATATATCTTAAATATGAAAAGTTGCACACCAAATAGTATGGTTTATGGGTTTACCCTATTAAATGTGATGTATATGCTAGAATGGTGTCTTTCTGGACAAAACTTACAGATACTGAGACAAACAAGTTATCTACACACATGTATGATTTACTGTACAGTCATTACAGGTAAAGCCCAGAAGCCAGTTCCAATGTGAAATTCCCATGGATAAAGAAGATTAAATCTTAATCGAGCATGGGTTCAGTGGACACACAATCATACTCAAATCCTAAATGGCTCATTGCCGCATGTAAACAGAAACTCAAAGATATATTTATAAGTTCATGTTACGAAACATTACACAATTCTAGTAGTGCTTATAATTATAGAATATTTAAAACGTCCTTTCGGTTGAAAAATTACTTTTTGTCATTATCAGAAAAACAAAGAAAGTGTTTGATAAATTTCGAACAAGAAACAGTAAGTTGATGGAATACAATTCCTTTCAATCAAAGAGTGGGGCTACTGTGTTCTTCAGAAATAGGAGACGAATTTCATTAACCTTTTCAAATGCATTTGCTTCAAAGAAATACGAAAACAGTATCTGAAACCATCTTATTATGCAAAACCAAATGTTTATAAGTATGACAAATTAAGACTAGTGAAAACATTAGAACTTTAAGACTTTATTGCCCAGATATTACTTCAAGTAGCTTAACTCTCCCTTCAATTTTGGGAAACAAAAACAAAAGGTTAAAAGATAATATTACAATACATCATATAATATGCAATAGTGACCATGTTTATAAATTTTACAGCTCTGGTCGTCAAAGCGTTCACCATAACCATTTTGAATCAAAATTGTATATATAAGTAGAAATTACGAAGTGAATATTGCCCAATGTCAATGACTTTTGACGACGAACTGCATAATTATGTTTTGAAATATGCACATATAATGAAGACATGCAGTCCTACTAAAGCCTGTTTGTATATATAACTATTTTGTGTACCCTCATGTAGCCATTTATGTAAAGGACTGAAATAAAAGATATATTGAATTGAATTACTTCTATTCCTACTTGATACTATAGTTTCGTCTGGAATGAAAATAATGCTTATAGACAAATTGTTGGTATCCATATGGGTACAACTGTGCACCTCTAGTCGCAGACTTGTTACTAATGGGATGATGTGTTGTCCGTCGTCCGTCCGTTAACTTTTGCCTTGTGAACACTCTAGCCCCTTCATTTTTTATGCGATCTTAACCACACTTGGGCAACGTCTTTATATCAATGAGAGCTCGGATGAGTTCGAAAACCGGCCAGATCGGATGAGTAACACCGGAGTTATAGCCCTCCAATTAACGAAAAATGTTATAATTTGCCTTGTGAACTCTCTAGCCCCTTCATGTTTCATGCGATCTTAACCAAACATGACCAAATTATTTATATCAATGAGAGCTCGGATGAGGTCGAAAACCAGCCAGATCGGATCAGTAACGCGAGAGTTATGATCTTTACCAAACTTGAACAGATTGTTAATATCAATGAAAGTTTGGACAATTCGAAAACCAGCCAGATCGGATCAGTAACGCCAGAGTTATGGCCCTTTTATTTTCCTTTTTTTCAAATGCCATTTTCTGCCTTGTGAACACTCTAGCACCTTCATTTATTATTTGATCTTTACCAAACTTGCAAAGATTGTTAAAACCAATGAAAGCGCGGACAAGTTTGAAAACCAGCCAGATTTGATCAGTAACACCGGTGGAGTTGTGGCCTTTGCTTTGCTGAAAAATGCCATTTTCTGCCTTGTAAACACTCTAGCACCTTCACTTATTATTTGATCTTTACTTTTGCCTGATTATTAACCCTTAACCCGCTAAGCATGACTGTAATAGCCTTTGTCGGCTGCTGATCAGTCATTTTCACCGAAACACCCCTTTGTCACATAAATGGAATGGTCTTAATTCAAAGAAAGAACAGTCCAATGTATATATATATATATGTAGCGGGTTAAGGGTTAATATCAATGAAAGCTTCATTCATTATTTGATCTTTACCGAACTTGCACAGATTGTTAATATCAATGAAAAATAGAACAAGTTTGAAAACCAGCCAGATCGGATCAGTAACACCAGAGTTATGGCCCTTGTTTTACTGAAAAATGCCATTTTAGCTCGACTATTCGAAGAATAAGAGAGCTTATGTAATCACGCCGGCGTCGGCGTCCCACAGCAAGGTTTATATCTCTTACATTTCTTATCCTAGCACAATCAAATTTGGCCATGGGCTTCCTTATAGCATTTTCTTAGGGCTGTATAAGCAATTTTGGTTCCTGTAACCCATGGGCTCCCATGGAACCCAAATTATGATAGCCCATAAAATGCGTCCCACTTCACATAACATTTTGCGTGTAAGCTGTGTTTACAGGTCTATCTTGTCCTTGGGAATTGTTTCCTTATAGTATGTTGTAAAGGGTTGGGTAAGTAATTTTGTCTTTTGGTT
This sequence comes from Cyrtodaria siliqua, assembly GCA_037043455.1. NCBI lineage: Eukaryota > Metazoa > Mollusca > Bivalvia > Adapedonta > Hiatellidae > Cyrtodaria > Cyrtodaria siliqua. The sequence continues at coordinate 6,631 of JAWPHD010021064.1, read as the reverse complement.
GGGTAAGTAATTGTGTCCTCTGCAAATTCTGGGCTCCCGTGGAACCCAAATTGTGATGGCCCATACAATGTGCAATAATGGCATATCTAGGTTTGCTTGTAAGCATGTATATATCTATATATATATTTTTTTTTATAGCATTATACATCTTATTCCTACTTCACCGATATTGGGGCAATGGCTCCCTCCTCCACCCCCCCCCCCCCCCCCCCCCCCCCCACCCACAACACTCTTCTTTTTTTCTTTTTTTTTGTGCATATTTCTGTGTTGTTTTAATCAATGTTGCCCCCCCGCCTCTCACCACCCCCATTCCCCCACCCCCCCCCCATTTGAAACTCTATTTTTTTATAAATATTTTTATTTATTTCTGTGTTGTTTTAGTCAACTCTTACACATAGCTTCTTACACATTTATATATGTTGCCCCCTCCCCCCGCCTCTCCCCAAAACCACCACTCGAAACACATATATATATATTTTTTGCATATGTCTGTGTTATTTTGGTCAATTCTTACACATAGCTTCTTACACATATATGTTGCCCCCACCCCCTGCCTCTCCCCCGCCCCTCCACCCATTGTTTTATGGGCTTCCCTCACATGGAGGATAGGGGTGGGGAATTGTTTTCATTTTATTGTCTCGCCTTTTCGAAGAAAAAAAGAGACATAGGTGTTGCTTTTCCGGCGGCGGCGGCGGCGGCGTCAACATTCAAGTTTTGCGTTTAGGTCATTTTCTCACAAACTGTATGCACTAGACCTTTCAAACTTTGCTTATAGTTGTATCAAGGGTGATACATCGCAACGTGACAAAACAAATGTGGAAGTGACCCTGACCCTCCAAGGAAAGGGCAGATAACTTGCTAATTTTTAGGTTCAAATTTTGCGTTTAGGTCACTTTTTCACAAACTGTATGCACTAGACCTTTAAAACTTTGCTTATAGTTGTTTCTTGAGTGGTACATCGCAACGTGTCAAAGCAAATGTGGAAGTGACCTTGACCCTCCAAGCAAGGGCAGATAACCTTATTACTTTTACCTTCAACTTTGGCGCTTAGGACACTTTTTCACAAATTGTATGCACTTAGACCTTTCAAACTTTGCTTATATTTGTATCTTGAGTGGTACATTGCAACGTGACAAAGCAAAAGTGGATGTGACCTTTTACATTTACATCACTTTCTCATGAACTAGACTTATGCACTAGATGTTTTAAACCTAATGTATAGCTTAATCTTTAGAAGAAAACATATTCTATTTTGACGTAGTTGTGTCTTCGGTAGTGCATATTTTTTTTGGATGCCTTGATTTCATCTATGACCTTGACCTATTTTTTGGAGCTGATGATTTTTAGCTCTACTGGCCAAAGGTCTTCATTTTCAATCCGATCTTTACCAAACTTTATTAGATTGTTAATATCAATGAAATCAACCAGCCAGATCGGACCAATAACAGCGGAGTTATGGCCCTTGATTTAGTTAAAAATGCTATATTTTGCCTCGTTAATACCGATAGGGCTTTCATTTTGCATCTTATCTTTATCAAACTTTACCAGATGTTTTGCCTTTTTGTTTTATTTATATCATTAGTATATTTTATTTATTTTTTTTATTTTTTGTTTAATAGATATATATACACTTCTCAAAACTGCTAACTACACCGCTCACGTTTTGGGTTATATATATCGATGGGTTGAATGTTTTTCAATAAAATAAAAAGGAAATACCAATTCAATCATTTTTACATCATTTCATTTTATTTTTTTCATGGGCAATGCTAGAACTAAACCACAATAAGCAATTACAAACGACCCATGTAAACACTAAAGTCACACTTTTCCCATATCTACATGCTTATTGTGGTTTAGTTCTAGCATTGCCCATGAAAAAAATAAAATGAAATGATGTAAAAATGATTGAATTGGTATTTCCTTTTTATTTTATTGAAAAACATTCAACCCATCAATATATATAACCCAAAACGTGAGCGGTGTAGTTAGCAGTTTTGAGAAGTGTATATATATTTTTTTTATTTTTTTTTTATTTTTTTTTTTTTGATTATTATATTATTATTTTTTTTTTAATTTGTTTATTTTTTTTTATTTTTAATTGAATTTTTTTTTTTAATTTTCTTATTTCATTATATATATATATATATTTTTTTATTATTTTAACGCCGTGTTAGCAGGAAGCATTGCTGTGCCTATTGCATTTTTTTTCCCGTTTTTTTTAATTTCTTGTCGGCGCTTCTCCTCCTAAACGCCATTTTGGATTTCGGAGAAACTTGGCAGGAAGCATCGGTAAGATGTCTAATTGTGCATATCGCGCTTTTGTTCCAGTTTGCTGATTTATGACGGAGTTATGGCACTTTGACTTTAAATTTCTTGTCAGCGCTACTCCTCCTAAACGGCTTGTTGGATTTCTACAAAATTTGGCAGGAAGCCTCAGTATGATGTCTAGTTGTGCAAAGCAAGGTATATCAAATGAAATTTTGGACAAGTTCGAAAACCAGCTAGATCTAGTTAGTAACGGCAGGTTATGGCCCTTGATTTGTTAAAAAATACTATATGTATTTTCCTTTGTTAAATCTGTAGTTACTTCATTTTTTATCTGATCTTTACCATATTTGTTTAGAATGTAAATATACCCCCCCCCCCCCCCCCCCCATATACCCCCCATCTCCCCACTCCCCCGTTTTTAAACAAATGCACTTAAATGTCATCTCAGCGAACGGCAAACTCGATTGTTTTTAGTTGCTAAAATGTTTACAAACTTTCATTTAAGCATCATTGACCTTTTTATTTTTAAGTCCAGCCCCCATTAGGCGAGACATGTGAATCCACGGATTTCTTGTCTTCCATTATTTGTATTTTAATATTTGAACGCAATCATTTACATATAAAACAATTTAGATTAAATTCAGATACACAGGGCTCCCCTCACATGGAGGACAGGGGAAGGGGAATTGTTTTCATTTTATCTTCCATTATTTGGATATTAATATTTGAACGCAATCATTTACATATAAAACAATTTGGATTAAATTCAGATACACAGATGAAATATCAATAAAAAAAAATGAAATGAGGCCACAATAAAAATTGCCAGACATCAGCTCCCTCCCCGAGTTGCCTTTCGACCTCAGATTTCTTTAAAATGACAGCAATTTTGCATTAAAACAGATAGAAATAATAAAATCTCATCTAATTTTATATCTGCCCGAGTTTCTATACAAGCCCTATCTCCCAACCCCACCCAACATTGTTTTAGCCTTGTTTTCTGATGGTATATACTAGCTCTATATAATTTATTATTCTCTGAAAAATCGAATAGTCGAGATGCGCTGTTCTCCGACAACTCTTGTCTTCCTTGTGACCACTCTACCACCTTCATTTATTATTTGATCTTTACCAAACTTGCACAGATTGTTAATATTAATAAAAGCTCGGACAAGTCCGAAAACCAGCCAGATCGGATAAGTAACGCCGGAGTTATGGCCCTTGATATGCTGAAAAATTCCATATTCTGCCTTGTGAACAGTCTAGTACCTTCGTTTATTATTTAATCTTTACTAAACTTGCAGAGATTGTTAATATCGACGAAAGCTCGGACAAGTTTGAAAACCCAGCGAGATCGGACTAGTAACACCAGAGTTATGGCCCTTGATTTAGTTAAAAAGACTGTATTTTGCCTCGTTAAGATGACAGGGCTTTAATTTTTCATCCGACTTTTGCCAAACTTTACCAGGTTGCTAATATCAATGAAAGCTTGGACAATTTTGACAACCAGCCAATTTGGCTTAATAATACTAGAGTTATGACCGTTGATTTAGTTAAAAATGCTGTATTTTGCCTCGTTAAGACGATACGGCCTTCAATTGGCCGGATTTCAACGAAAGAGTGCAGGGATGATCAGTATCAAGCCTTGTTGTGCATATCGTCACCGTGTTCCGGTTGAATGAATTTGGCAGAGTTATGGTCCTTTAAAGTTTTAATATACAAACTTTGTCGAGATTAGTCTCTGAACTCTGAACTCATGGCCGGATTTCAGCGAAACTTTCTAGGGATGATCAGTACCGGGCCTAGTTGTGCATATCATCGCCGTGTTACGGTTAAATGATTTTTGGCGGAGTTATGGCCCCTTATACACAACCTTTATCCAGACTAGTTTCCTGAACCCCTTGCTGGATTTCAGCGAAACTTGGCAGGAACTAGCAAATGTGGATGTGACCTTCACCATCCAAGCAAAGAGCAGATAACTTTAATTGTTACATTTACATCACTTTTTCATTAACTATAATTATGCACTAGATGCTTTAAACCTAGTTTATAGCTGATGCTTTAAACCTAGTTTATAGCTTAATATTTCGAAGACAAAACATTCTATTGTGACATAGTTGTGTCTTGGGTAGTGCATCCTTTGGATGTATGGATAAATAAAAAATAAATAAAAAATCTATAAAAAAAAAATCTAAAAAAATCAGCAGCTTCAAAAAGTAGATGAACTATGACCTTGATCTACTTTTTGAAGCTGCTGATTTTTAAATTATTTTTTTTTATAGATTTTTTATTTTTTATTTTATAGAATGTCATTTTGTTTTTAAACAAATGCATTTAAACATCATCTCAACAAACTGTAAACTCCATTGTTTTTAGTTACTAAAATGTTTACAAACTTTCATTTAAGCATCATTTATATTTTAATTTTAAGTCCAGCCCTCGTTAGGCGAGACATGTGAATCCGAGGATTTTTTGTTACCGCCGTATGCATGCCATCTTCGGGATGGTTAAAATTGTGTACTATTGATTTTATGAATATTGAGTTCTGCTCAACCCGGGGCTAGAGGGCGTGAGCGGTAGCTAGCATATTTCACTACCGCTCATGAACAGTCTCAATCAAACCGATACTGCAATATTTCGTATGTGTCGTGCTCGGCCGTTTCCAAAGGTCCATTATCATACTCTTTATTATATGTGTGCTTTTCAGTTTGAGGGAACAATATTTGACACATGCAGGAATAGTTAGTATCTTGGAAATTGTTTATCCCAATAACAATAGTACAAAAAGCAGATTAAATGCTTAATTTCGTTTCCAATCAGTCATAATGTACATGAGAAACATAAGTTATGTGCATAACTTCATTACGTGGTCCGAGTATTAACTTTCATACTCCAGCCAACCCCTTCTCCAAGAAGCGAAAACGGGGTTGGCTGGTGTATGAAATTAAACCTTAATTTTATCTACCTTAATTTCATCTTAAAAAGTCTGCATATTGTAAAATTAAAACCTTTAATGGGTAATTTTAAACAGGTTATCGTGTTTTTTCAGTAAAAAATGTTTTAAAAGTGTTTTATTGTCGAAATATCATCTATAACATTCTGCTACTGTAAGCTTTCCTACGTTTAATGGAATTAATGCGAGACCATGTAATGTGCTGTTAATTTACCGTGTTTTATCTGTATTGCTTCAGCCATTGTTGTGAAGCAGAAACCATCTGTGATAAAGTATTGCCTACTACTACTGCACACACCATATGTGTGGACATATCAACAACTGTTGCTGCATACAACATATGGCTACATAATGTGAAAATACATAATTATATGCTTCGATAGTTTATTGTCCTCCCAATTGGAGAGCATAAATGTATATAACAATACAGACATGACAATTACAATAACAAATGAACACATATATACAAAGCATTAAACATAATTTAGATGAATTATAACACAATAGTGGCTACATAATATGTATGTACATTATTTACTCTAGTAATTTATTTCTGTATTTCCTCCGAGTAGGAGAATAACATAATATATTTACAATAAACACAAAGTCATACACATTTATGAAAGGTAATAGCATAACATATATTATTCGTACATGCTGGTATTATATATTATTGTACATAATATATTAAATTAAATCACACTTAACTGTGATAAGTGGTTTCAAGTCTTATGAGGAACATGTAACAGCATATTGATTACTATGGTTGCAATCACCATATGCAATAAAATATTACCCTTAAGGTGTTGGAAATATAATATATATTGAAATAGTGTCTTTTACTGTGTCGCACACTATATGTAATTACAAACTGGCGCTTCTACTGTTTCAGAAACCATATACTATGGCATATTAGCAAATACAACTGCAAACGCAATATGTAATGACATACATGAGTGCAGCGATTTCAACAAACCATATGTAATGACATGTTGGCAGTCATGCTTCATATGGAATGGAATATTCATTTCATAATCTTTTACATTCACTTGACACTTTCGGTTGAAACAATAGCGTCTAATTAACAATAAACTTCACCTTTAAGGAGTCGACACTGCTGTGCACGTATCCAGTGTTTATCACTAGAAACTGGCTATACCACTGACACATCTGTTGCACATACCATAACTACTGTAACACACACTATATGTATTGAACACACGAAATGTGATGACACATATTGACAACTATTGTTGCACACACCATATGTATTGAACATATTGCCAACTTCTGTTGCCCACACTATATGTTATGACACATATTGACAACTTCTGTTGCACACACCATATGTAATGACACATATTGACAACTAATGTAGAACGCACCATATCTGATGACACATATTGA
>JAWPHD010021063.1:0-29463 GCA_037043455.1 Cyrtodaria siliqua | reverse complement strand
TATATGGGTAAGAACGGAATATATATGCGTAGAAACTGAAAATATATGCGTAAGAACTGAATATATGCGTAAGAACTGAATATATATGAGTAAGAACTGAATATATATGCGTAAGAACTAAATATATATGTGTAAGAACTGAATATATATGTGTAAGAACTGAATATATATGTGTAAGAACTGAATATATATGGGTAAAAACGGAATATATATGCGTAGAAACTGAATATATATGCGTAAGAACTGAATATATATGCGTAAGAACTGAATATATATACGTAAGAACTGAATATATATGCGTAAGAACTGAATAAATATGCGTAAGAACGGAATATATATGTGTAAGAACTGAATATATGTGTGTAAGAACTGAATATATATGCGTAAGAACTGAATATATATGCGTAAGAACTGAATATATGCGTAAAAACGGAATATATATGCGTAAGAACGGAATATATATGCGTAAGAACTGAATATATGCGTAAGAACGGAATAGATATGAGTAAGAACGGAATATATATGTGTAAGAACTGAATATATATGCGTAAAAACCGAATATATATGCGTAAGAACTGAACACATATGCGTAAGAACTGAATATATGTGTGTAAGAACTGAATATATATGCGTAAGAACTGAATATATATGCGTAAGAACTGAATATATATGCGTAAGAACTGAATATATGCGTAAAAACGGAATATATATGCGTAAGAACGGAATATATATGCGTAAGAACTGAATATATGCGTAAGAACAAAATAGATATGAGTAAGAACTAAATATATATGTGTAAGAACTGAATATATATGCGTAAGAACCGAATATATCTGCGTAAGAACTGAATATATATGAGTAAGAACTGAATATATGCGTAAGAACGGAATATATATGCGTAAGAACGGAATATATATGCGTAAGAACTGAATATATGCGTAAGAACGAAATATATATGCGTAAGAACGGAATAGATATGTGTAAGAACTGAATATATATGCGTAAGAACGGAATATATATGTGTAAGAACTGAATATATATGCGTAAGAACTGAAAATATAAGTGTAAGAACTGAATATATATGGGTAAGAACGGAATATATATGCGTAGAAACTAATATAACTAAATATATATGCGTAAGAACGGAATATATATGTGTAAGAACTGAATATATATGTGTAAGAACTGAATATATATGTTGAATATATATGTGTAAGAACTGAATATATATGTGTAAGAACTGAATATATACGCGTATGAACTGAATATATATGCGTAAGAACTGAATATATATGCGTAAGAACGGAATATATATGTGTAAGAACTGAATATGTATGTGTAAGAACTGAATATATATGTGTATGAACTGAATATATATGGGTAAGAACGGAATATATATGCGTAGAAACTGAATATACATGCGTAAGAACTGAATATATATGAGTAAGAACTGAATATATATGCTTAAGAACTGAATATATATGCGTAAGAACTCTGAATATATATGCGTAAGAACTGAAGATATATACGTAAGAACTGAATATATATGCGTAAGAACTGAATATATATGCGTAAGAACGGAATATATATGTGTATGAACTGAATATATATGCGTACGAACTGAATATATATGCGTAAGAACGGAATATATATCTGTAAGAACTGAATATATATGTGTAAGAACTGAATATATATGTGTAAGAACTTAATATATATGTGTAAGAACTGAATATATATGGGTAAGAACGGAATATATATCTCTAAGAATGGAATATATATATATAAGAACTGCATATATATGTGTAAGAACTGAATATATATGTGTAGGAACTGATATATATGGGTAATAACGGAATATATATGCGTAGAAACTGAATATACATGCGTAAGAACTGAATATATATGCGTAAGAACTGAACATATATGCGTAATATCTAAATATATGCGTAGAAGCTGAATATATATGCGTACGAACTGAATATATATGCGTAAGAATGGAATATATATCTGTAAGAACAGAATATATATGTGTAAGAACTGAATATATATGTGTAAGAACTGAATATATATGCGTACGAACTGAATATATATGCGTACGAACTGAATATATATGCGTAAGAACCGAATATATATGCGTAAGAACTGAATATATATGCATAGAAACTGAGTATATATGCGTACGAACTGAATATATATGCGTAAGAACGGAATATATATCTGTAAGAACGGAATATATATGAGTAAGAACGGAATATATATGTGTAAGAACTGAATATATATGTGTAAGAACTGAATATATATGCGTAAGAAGTGAAAATATATGTGTAAGAACTGAATATATATGATTAAGAACGGAATATATATGCGTAGAAACTGAATATATATGCGTAAGAACTGAATATATATGCGTAAGAACTGAATATATATGCGTAAGAACTGAATATATATGCGTAAGAATTGAATATATATGCGTAAGAACGGAACATACATGCGTAAGAACTGAATATATATGCGTAAGACCTATATATATGCGTAAGAACGGAAAATATATGCGTAAAAACTGAATATATTTGCGGAAGAACGGAATATATATGTGTAAGAACTGAATATATATGTGAAAGAACTGAATATATATATGTAAGAACTGAATATATATGTGTAAGTACTGAATATATATGCGTAAGAACTGAATATATATGCGTAGGAACTGAATATATATGCGTATGAACTGAATATATATGCGTAAGAACTGAATATATATGCGTAAGAACTGATTATCTATGCGTAAAAACTGAATATATATGCGTAAGAACTGAATATATATGTGTAAGAACTGAATATATATGTGTAAGAACTGAATATATATGTGTAAGAACTGAATATATATGGGTAAAAACTGAATATATATGCGTAGAAACTGAATATATATGCGTAAGATCTGAATATATATGCGTAAGAACTGAATATTTATGCGTAAGAACTGAATATATATGCGTAATAACTGAATATATATGCGTAATAACAGAATATATATGTGTAAGAACTGAATATATATGTGTAAGAATTGAATATATATGGGTAAGAACGGAATATATATGCGTAGAAACTGAATATATATGCGTAAGAACTGAATATATGCGTAAGAACTGAATATATATGCGTAAGAACTGAATATATATGCGTAAGAACTAAATATATATGTGTAACAACTGAATATATATGTGTAACAACTGAATATATATGTGTAAGAACTGAATATATATGGGTAAAAACGGAATATATATGCGTAGAAACTGAATATATATGCGTAAGAACTGAATATATATGCGTAAGAGCTGAATATATATACGTAAGAACTGAATATATATGCGTAAGAACTGAATATATATGCGTAAGAACGGAATATATATGTGTAAGAACTGAATATATGTGTGTAAGAACTGAATATATATGCGTAAGAACTGAATATATATGCGTAAGAACTGAATATATGCGTAAGAACGGAATATATATGCGTAAGAACGGAATATATATGCGTAAGAACTGAATATATGCGTAAGAACGGAATAGATATGAGTAAGAACGGAATATATATGTGTAAGAACTGAATATATATACGTAAAAACCGAATATATATGCGTAAGAACTGAACACATATGCGTAAGAACTGAATATATATGCGTAAGAACGGAATATATATGTGTAAGAACTGAATATATGTGTGTAAGAACTGAATATATATGCGTAAGAACTGAATATATATGCGTAAGAACTGAATATATATGCGTAAGAACTGAATATATGAGTAAGAACGGAATATATATGCGTAAGAACGGAATATAAATGCGTAAGAACTGAATATAAGCGTAAGAACAAAATAGATATGAGTAAGAACGGAATATATATGTGTATGAACTGAATATATATGCGTAAGAACCGAATATATCTGCGTAAGAACTGAATATATATGAGTAAGAACTGAATATATGCGTAAGAAAGGAATATATATGCGTAAGAACGGAATATATATGCGTAAGGACTGAATATATGCGTAAGAACGAAATATATATGCGTAAGAACGGAATAGATATGTGTAAGAACTGAATATATATGTGTAAGAACTGAATATATATGTGTAAGAACTGAAAATATATATGGGTAAGAACGGAATATATATGAGTAGAAACTGAATATATATGCGTAAGAACTGAACATATGCGTAAGAACTGATTATCTATGCGTAAAAACTGAATATATATGCGTAAGAACTGAATATATATGTGTAAGAACTGAATATATATGTGTAAGAACTGAATATATATGTGTAAGAACTGAATATATATGGGTAAAAACTGAATATATATGCGTAGAAACTGAATATATATGCGTAAGATCTGAATATATATGCGTAAGAACTGAATATTTATGCGTAAGAACTGAATATATATGTGTAATAACTGAATATATATGCGTAATAACAGAATATATATGTGTAAGAACTGAATATATATGTGTAAGAATTGAGTATATATGGGTAAGAACGGAATATATATGCGTAGAAACTGAAAATATATGCGTAAGAACTGAATATATGCGTAAGAACTGAATATATATGAGTAAGAACTGAATATATATGCGTAAGAACTAAATATATATGTGTAAGAACTGAATATATATGTGTAAGAACTGAATATATATGTGTAAGAACTGAATATATATGGGTAAAAACGGAATATATATGCGTAGAAACTGAATATATATGCGTAAGAACTGAATATATATGCGTAAGAACTGAATATATATACGTAAGAACTGAATATATATGCGTAAGAACTGAATAAATATGCGTAAGAACGGAATATATATGTGTAAGAACTGAATATATGTGTGTAAGAACTGAATATATATGCGTAAGAACTGAATATATATGCGTAAGAACTGAATATATGCGTAAAAACGGAATATATATGTGTAAGAACGGAATATATATGCGTAAGAACTGAATATATGCGTAAGAACGGAATAGATATGAGTAAGAACGGAATATATATGTGTAAGAACTGAATATATATGCGTAAAAACCGAATATATATGCGTAAGAACTGAACACATATGCGTAAGAACTGAATATATATGCGTAAGAACGGAATATATATGTGTAAGAACTGAATATATGTGTGTAAGAACTGAATATATATGCGTAAGAACTGAATATATATGCGTAAGAACTGAATATATATGCGTAAGAACTGAATATATGCGTAAAAACGGAATATATATGCGTAAGAACGGAATATATATGCGTAAGAACTGAATATATGCGTAAGAACAAAATAGATATGAGTAAGAACTAAATATATATGTGTAAGAACTGAATATATATGCGTAAGAACCGAATATATCTGCGTAAGAACTGAATATATATGAGTAAGAACTGAATATATGCGTAAGAACGGAATATATATGCGTAAGAACGGAATATATATGCGTAAGAACTGAATATATGCGTAAGAACGAAATATATATGCGTAAGAACGGAATAGATATGTGTAAGAACTGAATATATATGCGTAAGAACGGAATATATATGTGTAAGAACTGAATATATATGCGTAAGAACTGAAAATATAAGTGTAAGAACTGAATATATATGGGTAAGAACGGAATATATATGCGTAGAAACTAATATAACTAAATATATATGCGTAAGAACGGAATATATATGTGTAAGAACTGAATATATATGTGTAAGAACTGAATATATATGTTGAATATATATGTGTAAGAACTGAATATATATGTGTAAGAACTGAATATATACGCGTATGAACTGAATATATATGCGTAAGAACTGAATATATATGCGTAAGAACGGAATATATATGTGTAAGAACTGAATATGTATGTGTAAGAACTGAATATATATGTGTATGAACTGAATATATATGGGTAAGAACGGAATATATATGCGTAGAAACTGAATATACATGCGTAAGAACTGAATATATATGAGTAAGAACTGAATATATATGCTTAAGAACTGAATATATATGCGTAAGAACTCTGAATATATATGCGTAAGAACTGAAGATATATACGTAAGAACTGAATATATATGCGTAAGAACTGAATATATATGCGTAAGAACGGAATATATATGTGTATGAACTGAATATATATGCGTACGAACTGAATATATATGCGTAAGAACGGAATATATATCTGTAAGAACTGAATATATATGTGTAAGAACTGAATATATATGTGTAAGAACTTAATATATATGTGTAAGAACTGAATATATATGGGTTAGAACGGAATATATATCTCTAAGAATGGAATATATATATATAAGAACTGCATATATATGTGTAAGAACTGAATATATATGTGTAGGAACTGATATATATGGGTAATAACGGAATATATATGCGTAGAAACTGAATATACATGCGTAAGAACTGAATATATATGCGTAAGAACTGAACATATATGCGTAATATCTAAATATATGCGTAGAAGCTGAATATATATGCGTACGAACTGAATATATATGCGTAAGAATGGAATATATATCTGTAAGAACAGAATATATATGTGTAAGAACTGAATATATATGTGTAAGAACTGAATATATATGCGTACGAACTGAATATATATTCGTACGAACTGAATATATATGCGTAAGAACTGAATATATATGCGTAAGAACTGAATATATATGCATAGAAACTGAGTATATATGCGTACGAACTGAATATATATGCGTAAGAACGGAATATATATCTGTAAGAACGGAATATATATGAGTAAGAACGGAATATATATGTGTAAGAACTGAATATATATGTGTAAGAACTGAATATATATGCGTAAGAAGTGAAAATATATGTGTAAGAACTGAATATATATGATTAAGAACGGAATATATATGCGTAGAAACTGAATATATATGCGTAAGAACTGAATATATATGCGTAAGAACTGAATATATATGCGTAAGAACTGAATATATATGCGTAAGAATTGAATATATATGCGTAAGAACGGAACATACATGCGTAAGAACTGAATATATATGCGTAAGACCTATATATATGCGTAAGAACGGAAAATATATGCGTAAAAACTGAATATATTTGCGGAAGAACGGAATATATATGTGTAAGAACTGAATATATATGTGAAAGAACTGAATATATATATGTAAGAACTGAATATATATGTGTAAGTACTGAATATATATGCGTAAGAACTGAATATATATGCGTAGGAACTGAATATATATGCGTATGAACTGAATATATATGCGTAAGAACTGAATATATATGCGTAAGAACTGATTATCTATGCGTAAAAACTGAATATATATGCGTAAGAACTGAATATATATGTGTAAGAACTGAATATATATGTGTAAGAACTGAATATATATGTGTAAGAACTGAATATATATGGGTAAAAACTGAATATATATGCGTAGAAACTGAATATATATGCGTAAGATCTGAATATATATGCGTAAGAACTGAATATTTATGCGTAAGAACTGAATATATATGCGTAATAACTGAATATATATGCGTAATAACAGAATATATATGTGTAAGAACTGAATATATATGTGTAAGAATTGAATATATATGGGTAAGAACGGAATATATATGCGTAGAAACTGAATATATATGCGTAAGAACTGAATATATGCGTAAGAACTGAATATATATGCTTAAGAACTGAATATATATGCGTAAGAACTAAATATATATGTGTAACAACTGAATATATATGTGTAACAACTGAATATATATGTGTAAGAACTGAATATATATGGGTAAAAACGGAATATATATGCGTAGAAACTGAATATATATGCGTAAGAACTGAATATATATGCGTAAGAGCTGAATATATATACGTAAGAACTGAATATATATGCGTAAGAACTGAATATATATGCGTAAGAACGGAATATATATGTGTAAGAACTGAATATATGTGTGTAAGAACTGAATATATATGCGTAAGAACTGAATATATATGCGTAAGAACTGAATATATGCGTAAGAACGGAATATATATGCGTAAGAACGGAATATATATGCGTAAGAACTGAATATATGCGTAAGAACGGAATAGATATGAGTAAGAACGGAATATATATGTGTAAGAACTGAATATATATACGTAAAAACCGAATATATATGCGTAAGAACTGAACACATATGCGTAAGAACTGAATATATATGCGTAAGAACGGAATATATATGTGTAAGAACTGAATATATGTGTGTAAGAACTGAATATATATGCGTAAGAACTGAATATATATGCGTAAGAACTGAATATATATGCGTAAGAACTGAATATATGAGTAAGAACGGAATATATATGCGTAAGAACGGAATATATATGCGTAAGAACTGAATATAAGCGTAAGAACAAAATAGATATGAGTAAGAACGGAATATATATGTGTATGAACTGAATATATATGCGTAAGAACCGAATATATCTGCGTAAGAACTGAATATATATGAGTAAGAACTGAATATATGCGTAAGAAAGGAATATATATGCGTAAGAACGGAATATATATGCGTAAGGACTGAATATATGCGTAAGAACGAAATATATATGCGTAAGAACGGAATAGATATGTGTAAGAACTGAATATATATGCGTAAGAACGGAATATATATGTGTAAGAACTGAATATATATGCGTAAGAACTGAAAATATAAGTGTAAGAACTGAATATATATGGGTAAGAACGGAATATATATGCGTAGAAACTAAATATATATGCGTAAGAACGGAACATATATGTGTTAGAACTGAATATATATGTGTAAGATCTGAATATATATGTTGAATATATATGTGTAAGAACTGAATATATAGGTGTAAGAACTGAATATATACGCGTATGAACTGAATATATATGCGTAAGAACTGAATATATATGCGTAAGAACGGAATATATATGTGTAAGAACTGAATATGTATGTGTAAGAACTGAATATATATGTGTATGAACTGAATATATATCTGTAAGAACGGAATATATATGCGTAGAAACTGAATATATATGCGTAAGAACTGAATATATATGCGTAAGAACTGAATATATATACGTAAGAACTGAATATATATGCGTAAGAACGGAATATATATGTGTAAGAACTGAATATATATGCGTAAGAACTGAATATATATGCGTAAGAACTGAATATATGCGTAAGAACGGAATATATATGCGTAAGAACGGAATATATATGCGTAAGAACTAAATATATATGTGTAAGAACTGAATATATATGTGTAAGAACTGAATATATATGTGTAAGAACTGAATATATATTTGTAAAAACGGAATATATATGCGTAGAAACTGAATATATATGCGTAAGAACTGAATATATATGCGTAAGAACTGAATATATATACGTAAGTACTGAATATATATGCGTAAGAACTGAATATATATGCGTAAGAACGGAATATATATGTGTAAGAACTGAATATATGTGTGTAAGAACTGAATATATATGCGTAAGAACTGAATATATATGCGTAATAACTGAATATATGCGTAAGAACGGAATATATATGCGTAAGAACGGAATATATATGCGTAAGAACTGAATATATGCGTAAGAACGGAATAGATATGAGTAAGAACTGAATATATATGTGTAAGAACTGAATATATATGCGTAAAAACCGAATATATATGCGTAAGAACTGAACACATATGCGTAAAAACTGAATATATATGCGTAAGAACGGAATATATATATGTAAGAACTGAATATATGTGTGTAAGAACTGAATATATATGCGTAAGAACTGAATATATATGCGTAAGAACTGAATATATATGCGTAAGAACTGAATATATGCGTAAGAACGGAATATATATGCGTAAGAAAGGAATATATATGCGTAAGAACTGAATATATGCGTAAGAACAAAATAGATATGAGTAAGAACGGAATATATATGTGTAAGAACTGAATATATATGCGTAAGAACCGAATATATCTGCGTAAGAACTGAATATATATGAGTAAGAACTGATATATGCGTAAGAACGGAATATATATGCGTAAGAACGGAATATATATGCGTAAGAACTGAATATATGCGTAAGAACGAAATATATATCCGTAAGAACGGAATAGATATGTGTAAGAACTGAATATATATGCGTAAGAACGGAATATATACGTGTAAGAACTGAATATATATGCGTAAGAACTGAAAATATAAGTGTAAGAACTGAATATATATGGGTAAGAACGGAATATATATGCGTAGAAACTAAATATATATGCGTAAGAACGGAATATATATGTGTAAGAACTGAATATATATGTGTAAGAACTGAATATATATGTGTAAGAACTGAATATATACGCGTATGAACTGAATATATATGCGTAAGAACTGAATATATATGCGTAAGAACGGAATATATATGTGTAAGGACTGAATATGTATGTGTAAGAACTGAATATATATGTGTATGAACTGAATATATATGGGTAAGAACGGAATATATATGCGTAGAAACTGAATATACATGCGTAAGAACTGAATATATATGAGTAAGAACTGAATATATATGCGTAAGAACTGAATATATATGCGTAAGAACTGAATATATATACGTAAGAACTGAATATATATGCGTAAGAACTGAATTTATATGCGTAAGAACGGAATATATATGTGTATGAACTGAATATATATGCGTACGAACTGAATATATATGCGTAAGAACGGAATATATATCTCTAAGAACTGAATATATATGTGTAAGAACTGAATATATATGTGTAAGAACTGAATATATATGTGTAAGAACTGAATATATATGGGTAAGAACGGAATATATATCTCTAAGAACGGAATATATATATATAAGAACTGCATATATATGTGTAAGAACTGAATATATATGGGTAAGAACGGAATATATATCTCTAAGAACGGAATATATATATATAAGAACTGCATATATATGTGTAAGAACTGAATATATATGGGTAAGAACGGAATATATATCTCTAAGAACGGAATATATATATATAAGAACTGCATATATATGCGTAAGAACGGAATATATATGTGTAAGAACTGAATATATATGTGTAAGAACTGAATATATATGTTGAATATATATGTGTAAGAACTGAATATATATGTGTAAGAACTGAATATATACGCGTATGAACTGAATATATATTCGTAAGAACTGAATATATATGCGTAAGAACGGAATATATATGTGTAAGAACTGAATATATATGTGTAAGAACTGAATATATACGCGTATGAACTGAATATATATGCGTAAGAACTGAATATATATGCGTAAGAACGGAATATATATTTGTAAGAACTGAATATGTATGTGTAAGAACTGAATATATATGTGTATGAACTGAATATATATGGGTAAGAACGGAATATATATGCGTAGAAACTGAATATACATGCGTAAGAACTGAATATATATGAGTAAGAACTGAATATATATGCGTAAGAACTGAATATATATGCGTAAGAACTGAATATATATACGTAAGAACTGAATATATATGCGTAAGAACTGAATATATATGCGTAAGAACGGAATATATATGTGTATGAACTGAATATATATGCTTACGAACTGAATATATATGCGTAAGAACGGAATATATATGTGTAAGAACTGAATATATATGTGTAAGAACTGAATATATATGTGTAAGAACTGAATATATATGTGTAAGAACTGAATATATATGGGTAAGAACGGAATATATATCTCTAAGAACGGTATATATATATATAAGAACTGCATATATATGTGTAAGAACTGAATATATATGGGTAAGAACGGAATATATATCTCTAAGAACGGAATATATATATATAAGAACTGCATATATATGCGTAAGAACGGAATATATATGTGAAAGAACTGAATATATATGTGTAAGAACTGAATATATATGTTGAATATATATGTGTTAGAACTGAATATATATGTGTAAGAACTGAATATATACGCGTATGAACTGAATATATATGCGTAAGAACTGAATATATATGCGTAAGAACGGAATATATATGTGTAAGAACTGAATATGTATGTGTAAGAACTGAATATATATGTGTATGAACTGAATATATATGGAAAGAACGGAATATATATGCGTAGAAACTGAATATACATGCGTAAGAACTGAATATATATGAGTAAGAACTGAATATATATGCGTAAGAACTGAATATATATGCGTAAAAACTGAATATATATACGTAAGAACTGAATATATATGCGTAAGAACTGAATATATATGCGTAAGAACGGTATATATGTGTATGAACTGAATATATATGCGTACGAACTGAATATATATGCGTAAGAACGGAATATATATCAGTAAGAACTGAATATATATGTGTAAGAACTGAATATATATGTGTAAGAACTGAATATATATGTGTAAGAACTGAATATATATTGGTAAGAACGGAATATATATCTCTAAGAACGGAATATATATATATAAGAACAGCATATATATGTGTAAGAACTGAATATATATGTGTAGGAATTGATATATATGGGTAAGAACGGAATATATATGCGTAGAAACTGAATATACATGCGTAAGAACTGAATATATATGCGTAAGAACTGAACATATATGCGTAATATCTAAATATATGCGTAGAAGCTGAATATATATGCGTACAAACTGAATATATATGCGTAAGAATGGAATATATATCTGTAAGAACAGAATATATATGTGTAAGAACTGAATATATATGTGTAAGAACTGAATATATATGCGTACGAACTGAATATATATGCGTATGAACTGAATATATATGCGTAAGAACTGAATATATATGCGTAAGAACTGAATATATATGCATAGAAACTGAGTATATATGCGTACGAACTGAATATATATGCGTAAGAACGGAATATATATCTGTAAGAACGGAATATATATGCGTAAGAACGGAATATATATGTGTAAGAACTGAATATATATGTGTAAGAACTGAATATATATGCGTAAGAACTGAAAATATATGTGTAAGAACTGAATATATATGATTAAGAACGGAATATATATGCGTAGAAACTGAATATATATGCGTAAGAACTGAATATATATGCGTAAGAACTGAATATATATGCGTAAGAACTGAATATATATGCGTAAGAACTGAATATATATGCGTAAGAACGGAACATACATGCGTAAGAACTGAATATATATGAGTAAGAACTGAATATATATGCGTAGGAACTGAATAAATATGCGTAGAAACTGAATATATATGCGTACGAACTGAATATATATGCGTAAGAACGTAATATATATCTGTAAGAACGGAATATATATGCGTAAGAACGGAATATATATGTGTAAGAACTGAATATATATGCGTACGAACTGAATATATATGCGTAAGAACGGAATATATATCTGTAAGAACTGAATATATATGTGTAAGAACTGAATATATATGTGTAAGAACTGAATATATATGTGTAAGAACTGAATATATATGGGTAAGAACGGAATATATATCTCTAAGAACGGAATATATATATATAAGAACTGCATATATATGTGTAAGAACTGAATATATATGGGTAAGAACGGAATATATATCTCTAAGAACGGAATATATATATATAAGAACTGCATATATATGTGTAAGAACTGAATATATATGGGTAAGAACGGAATATATATCTCTAAGAACGGAATATATATATATAAGAACTGCATATATATGCGTAAGAACGGAATATATATGTGTAAGAACTGAATATATATGTGTAAGAACTGAATATATATGTCGAATATATATGTGTAAGAACTGAATATATATGTGTAAGAACTGAATATAAATGCATACGAACTGAATATATATGCGTACGAACTGAATATATATGCGTAAGAACTGAATATATATGCGTACGAAGTGAATATATATGCGTACGAACTGAATATATATGCGTAAGAACTGAATATATATGCGTAAGAACTGAATATATATGCATAGAAACTGAGTATATATGCGTACGAACTGAATATATATGCGTAAGAACGGAATATATATCTGTAAGAACGGAATATATATGCGTAAGAACGGAATATATATGTGTAAGAACTGAATATATATGTGTAAGAACTGAATATATATGCGTAAGAACTGAAAATATAGGTGTAAGAACTGAATATATATGATTAAGAACGGAATATATATGCGTAGAAACTGAATATATATGCGTAAGAACTGAATATATATGCGTAAGAACTGAATATATATCTGTAAGAACTGAATATATATGTGTAAGAACTGAATATATATGTGTAAGAACTGAATATATATGTGTAAGAACTGAATATATATGGGTAAGAACGGAATATATATCTCTAAGAACGGAATATATATATATAAGAACTGCATATATATGTGTAAGAACTGAATATATATGTGTAGGAACTGATATATATGGGTAAGAACGGAATATATATGCGTAGAAACTGAATATACATACGTAAAAACTGAATATATATGCGTAAGAACTGAACATATATGCGTAATATCTAAATATATGCGTAGAAGCTGAATATATATGCGTACAAACTGAATATATATGCGTAAGAATGGAATATATATCTGTAAGAACAGAATATATATGTGTAAGAACTGAATATATATGTGTAAGAACTGAATATATATGCGTACGAACTGAATATATATGCGTACGAACTGAATATATATGCGTAAGAACTGAATATATATGCGTACGAACTGAATATATATGCGTACGAACTGAATATATATGCGTAAGAACTGAATATATATGCGTAAGAACTGAATATATATGCATAGAAACTGAGTATATATGCGTACGAACTGAATATATATGCGTAAGAAGGGAATATATATCTGTAAGAACGGAATATATATGCGTAAGAACGGAATATATATGTGTAAGAACTGAATATATATGTGTAAGAACTGAATATATATGCGTAAGAACTGAAAATATATGTGTAAGAACTGAATATATATGATTAAGAACGGAATATATATGCGTAGAAACTGAATATATATGCGTAAGAACTGAATATATATGCGTAAGAACTGAATATATATGCGTAAGAACTGAATATATATGCGTAAGAACTGAATATATATGCGTAAGAACGGAACATACATGCGTAAGAACTGAATATATATGCGTAAGACCTATATATATGCGTAAGAACGGAAAATATATGCGTAAAAACTGAATATATATGCGGAAGAACGGAATATATATGTGTAAGAACTGAATATATATGTGAAAGAACTGAATATATATATGTAAGAACTGAATATATATGTGTAAGTACTGAATATATATGCGTAAGAACTGAATATATATGCGTAGGAACTGAATATATATGCGTATGAACTGAATATATATGCGTAAGAACTGAATATATATGCGTAAGAACTGAATATATATGCGTAAGAAAGGAATATATATGCGTAAGAACGGAATATATATATGTATGTGTAAGAACTGAATATATATGTGTAAGAACTGAATATATGTGTGTAAGAACTGAATATATATGTGTAAGAACTGAATATATATGGGTAAGAACGGAATATATATGCGTAGAAACTGAATATATATGCGTAAAAACTGAATATATATATGTAAGAACTGAATATATATGTGTAAGAACTGAATATATATGTGTTAGAACAGAATATATATGTGTAAGAACTGAATATATATGTTTAAGAACTGAATATATATGTGTAAGAACTGAATATATATGTGTAAGAACTGAATATATGTGTAAGAACTGAATCTATATGTTTAAGAACTGAATATATATGCGTAAGAACTCAATATATATGCGTATGAACTGAATATATATGCGTAAGAACTGAATATATATGCGTAAGAACTGAATATATATGCGTAAGAAATGAAATATATATGCGTAAGAACTGAATATATATGTGTAAGAACTGAATATATATGGGTAAGAACTGAATATATATGAGTAAGAACTGAATATATATGCGTAGGAACTGAATAAATATGCGTAGAAACTGAATATATATGCGTACGAACTGAATATATATGCGTAAGAACGTAATATATATCTGTAAGAACGGAATATATATGCGTAAGAACGGAATATATATGTGTAAGAACTGAATATATATGCGTACGAACTGAATATATATGCGTGAGAACGGAATATATATCTGTAAGAACTGAATATATATGTGTAAGAACTGAATATATATGTGTAAGAACTGAATATATATGTGTAAGAACTGAATATATATGGGTAAGAACGGAATATATATCTCTAAGAACGGAATATATATATATAAGAACTGCATATATATGTGTAATAACTGAATATATATGGGTAAGAACGGAATATATATGGGTAAGAACGGAATATATATCTCTAAGAACGGAATATATATATATAAGAACTGCATATATATGCGTAAGAACGGAATATATATGTGTAAGAACTGAATATATATGTGTAAGAACTGAATATATATGTTGAATATATATGTGTAAGAACTGAATATATATGTGTAAGAACTGAATATATACGCGTATGAACTGAATATATATGCGTAAGAACTGAATATATATGCGTAAGAACGGAATATATATGTGTAAGAACTGAATATATATGTGTAAGAACTGAATATATACGCGTATGAACTGAATATATATGCGTAAGAACTGAATATATATGCGTAAGAACGGAATATATATGTGTAAGAACTGAATATGTATTTGTAAGAACTGAATATATATGTGTATGAACTGAATATATATGGGTAAGAACGGAATATATATGCGTAGAAACTGAATATATATGCGTAAGAACTGAATATATATGAGTAAGAACTGAATATATATGCGTAAGAACTGAATATATATGCGTAAGAACTGAATATATATACGTAAGAACTGAATATATATGCGTAAGAACTGAATATATATGCGTAAGAACGGAATATATATGTGTATGAACTGAATATATATGCGTACGAACTTAATATATATGCGTAAGAACGGAATATATATCTGTAAGAACTGAATATATATGTGTAAGAACTGAATATATATGTGTAAGAACTGAATATATATGTGTAAGAACTGAATATATATGGGTAAGAACGGAATATATATCTCTAAGAACGGAATATGAATATATAAGAACTGCATATATATGTTTAAGAACTGAATATATATGGGTAAGAACGGAATATATATCTCTAAGAACGGAATATATATATATAAGAACTGCATATATATGCGTAAGAACGGAATATATATGTGTAAGAACTGAATATATATGTGTAAGAACTGAATATATATGTTGAATATATGTGTAAGAACTGAATATATATGTGTAAGAACTGAATATATACGCGTATGAACTGAATATATATGCGTAAGAACTGAATATATATGCGTAAGAACGGAATATATATGTGTAAGAACTGAATATGTATGTGTAAGAACTGAATATATATGTGTATGAACAGAATATATATGGGAAAGAACGGAATATATATGCGTAGAAACTGAATATACATGCGTAAGAACTGAATATATATGAATAAGAACTGAATATATATGCGTAAGAACTGAAAATATATGCGTAAGAACTGAATATATATACGTAAGAACTGAATATATATGCGTAAGAACTGAATATATATGCGTAAGAACGGAATATATATGTGTATGAACTGAATATATATGCGTACGAACTGAATATATATGCGTAAGAACGGAATATATATCTGTAAGAACTGAATATATATGTGTAAGAACTGAATATATATGTGTAAGAACTGAATATATATGTGTAAGAACTGAATATATATATGTAAGAACTGAATATATATGTGTAAGTACTGAATATATATGCGTTAGGACTGAATATATATGCGTAGGAACTGAATATATATGCGTATGAACTGAATATATATGCGTAAGAACTGAATATATATGCGTAAGAACTGAATATATATGCGTAAGAAATGAAGATATATGCGTAAGTACGGAATATATATATGTATGTGTAAGAACTGAATATATATGTGTAAGAATATGGGTAAGAACGGAATATATATGCGTAGAAACTGAATATATATGCGTAAAAACTGAATATATATATGTAAGAACTGAATATATATGTGTAAGAACTGAATATATGTGTTAGAACAGAATATATATGTGTAAGAACTGAATATATATGTGTAAGAACTGAATATATATGTGTAAGAACTGAATATATATGTGTAAGAACTGAATATATGTGTAAGAACTGAATCTATATGTTTAAGAACTGAATATATATGCGTAAGAACTCAATATATATGCGTATGAACTGAATATATATGCGTAAGAACTGAATATATATGCGTAAGAACTGAATATATATGCGTAAGAAATGAATATATATGCGTAAGAACTGAATATATATGTGTAAGAACTGAATATATATGGGTAAGAACTGAAAATATATGCGTAAGAACTGAAAATATATGTGTAAGAACTGAATATATATGGGTAAGAACTGAATATATATGTGTAAGAACTGAATATATATGCGTAAGAACTGAATATATATGCGTACGAACTGAATATATATGCGTAAGAACGGAATATATATCTATAAGAACTGAATATATAAATGTAAGAACTGAATATATATGTGTAAGAACTGAATATATATGTGTAAGAACAGAATATATATGTGTAAGAACTGAATATATATGTGTAAGAACTGAATATATATGTGTAAGAACTGAATATATATGTGTAAGAACTGAATAGATGTGTAAGAACTGAATATATATGCGTAAGAACTGAATATATATGCGTAAGAACTGAATATATATGCGTTAGAAATGAATATATATGCGTAAGAACTGAATATATATGTGTAAGAACTGAATATATATGTGTAAGAACTGAATATATATGGGTAAGAACGGAATATATATCCGTAGAAACTGAATATACATGCGTAAGAACTGAATATATATGCGTAAGAACTGAATATGTATGCGTACGAACTGAATATATATGCATAAGAACGGAATATATATATATGTTAGAAATGAATATATATGCGTAAGAACTGAATATATATGTGTGAGAACTGAATATATATGTGTAAGAACTGAATATATATGGCTAAGAACGGAATATATATGCGTAGAAACTGAATATACATGCGTAAGAACGGAATATATATGTGTAAGAACTGAATATATATGCGTAAGAACGGAATATATATCTGTAAGAACGGAGTATATATTTGTAAGAACTGAATATATATGTGTAAGAACTGAATATATATTTGTAAGAACTGAATATATATGTGCAAGAACTGAATATATATGTGTAAGAACTGAATATATATGTGTAAGAACTGAATATATATGGGTAAGAACGGAATATATATCTCTAAGAACGGAATATATATATATAAGAACTGCATATATATGTGTAAGAACTGAATAGATATGTGTAGGAACTGATTTATATGAGTAAGAACGGAATATATATGCGTAGAAACTGAATATACATGCGTAAGAACTGAATATATATGCGTAAGAACTGAACATATATGCGTAATATCTAAATATATGCGTAGAAGCTGAATATATATGCGTACGAACTGAATATATATGCGTAAGAATGGAAAATATATCTGTAAGAACAGAGTATATATGTGTAAGAACTGAATATATATGTGTAAGAACTGAATATATATGCGTACGAACTGAATATATATGCGTACGAACTGAATATATATGCGTAAGAACTGAATATATATGCGTAAGAACTGAATATATATGCGTAGAAACTGAGTATATATGCGTACGAACTGAAAATATATGCGTAAGAACGGAATATATATCTGTAAGAACGGAATATATATGCGTTAGAACGGAATATATATGTGTAAGAACTGAATATATATGTGTAAGAACTGAATATATATGCGTAAGAACTGAAAATATATGTGTAAGAACTGAATATATATGATTAAGAACGGAATATATATGCGTAGAAACTGAATATATATGCGTAAGAACTGAATATGTATGCGTAAGAACTGAATATATATGCGTAAGAACTGAATATATATGCGTAAGAACGGAATATACATGCGTAAGAACTGAATATATATGCGTAAGACCTATATATATGCGTAAGAAAGGAAAATATATGCGTAAAAACGGAATATATATGCGGAAGAACGGAATATATATGTGTAAGAACTGAATATATATGTGAAAGAACTGAATATATATGAGTAAGAACTGAATATATATGTGTAAGTACTGAATATATATGCGTAAGAACTGAATATATATGCGTAGGAACTGAATATATATGCGTATGAACTGAATATATATGCGTAAGAACTGAATAAATATGCGTAAGAACTGAATATATATGCGTAAGAAATGAAGATATATGCGTAAGTACGGAATATATACATGTATGTGTAAGAACTGAATATATATGTGTAAGAACTGAATATATGTGTGTAAGAACTGAATATATATGTGTAAGAAATGAATATATATGGGTAAGAACGGAATATATATGCGTAGAAACTGAATATATATGCGTAAAAACTGAATATATATATGTAAGAACTGAATATATATGTGTAATAACTTAATATATATGTGTTAGAACAGAATATATATGTGTAAGAACTGAATATATATGCGTAAGAACGGAATATATATCTGTAAGAACGCAGTATATATGTGTAAGAACTGAATATATGTGTAAGAACTGAATATATATTTGTAAGAACTGAATATATATGTGCAAGAACTGAATATATATGTGTAAGAACTGAATATATACACTCAGTACATTTGAAAACGCAACACTTTGGTTTTTGTAATTTTTTGAAAAGTATAAAAGCTAGAACAATGCAATTTCATATAGTATATATTTAATCAAGATTTAATAGACGGTCAAAATTTCATTGCCAACATCAATATATTTCATATGAAAATCAACGGTTCAATTACCCCTATCCAAATTAAAATAAACACTTTCAATACCGAGTGTGCCACCACGAGCGTCTATTAAAGCTTAACATCTACGGTGCATAGACAGTATTTTGGATGCAATCACTTGCTGTGGCATACGCTGCCATTCGTCTTGTAGCGCTACACGAAGTTCCTGCGGTGTGGTAGAGGGGTTTACGCGGCCATAAACACGTCGCTTCAAGTCATTTATTGTGCGTCTGAAATGAAACGAACCGTCAAAAATTTAAAAAAAATCTAACATTTTCACCTTTTTTTTAAATTTATGACATTTATGCTGTTTTTGCAGTTGTTACGTTTATTGCCCTACTTACAAACCAATTATGGCTGAATTAGAATGCATTCTGCACAAAAAAGGTGACGCACCACCATTCAAAATTTGAAAATAAGGCAATTTTATTTTTAGTAATTTGAAAAAAGTGACAATGCTTATTGGTTATAGTGGATGAAAACACATACCCATGAGTACCAATCGTGTGTCTGGCTGTATCAGAAGCTGGCAGGAATCTGTTTCTGAGATGTGATACCCTCAGTCTGATGTCCTGTCTGGGGGTGGTTACTAGCTGCCTGCCTGGTCTAGAACGGTCCCTGACAGTGCCTGTCTGTTGGTAGCATGTCTGTAGCCTAGATATAGTTGAGACATGGCAACGAAGTCGTCTCGCTACCTCTCTTGTAGTGGCACCAACGGCCGTCATCCCAATAGCCTGATTTCGTACATGTTCAGCTAAACGTAGCATAATGATTTGTGAATAAAATAAAATCATGTTGTGTTTTTATACCATACCGATGTTAGCGCTTTTAAGATAAATAAAAATAAACTTGCTTATGTCGTGATTATTCCAAATCTCGTGCAAAATGTGTTTTCAGTGTTTCAGGTAGTGTAACTCTTGTGTAATTATAAATTGTTAAATTTTAACAATAGGCACAAAGAAATATGTATACTTTCCTAAAATACAATGTTTGTTTGAACGAAAGCCGCGTAGATAAAAAATATATGAAAGTCAAAAATGTTGCGTTTTCAAATGTACTAAGTGTATGTGTAAGAACTGAACATATATGGGTAAGAACGGAATATATATCTCTAAGAACGGAATATATATATATAAGAACTGCATATATATGTGTAAGAACTGAATAGATATGTGTAGGAACTGATATATATGAGTAAGAACGGAATATATATGCGTAGAAACTGAATATACATGCGTAAGAACTGAATATATATGCGTAAGAACTGAACATATATGCGTAATATCTAAATATATGCGTAGAAGCTGAATATATATGCGTACGAACTGAATATATATGCGTAAGAATGGAATATATATCTGTAAGAACAGAGTTTATATGTGTAAGAACTGAATATATATGTGTAAGAACTGAATATATATGCGTACGAACTGAATATATATGCGTACGAACTGAATATATATGCGTAAGAACTGAATATATATGCGTAAGAACTGAATATATATGCGTAGAAACTGAGTATATATGCGTACGAACTGAATATATATGCGTAAGAACGGAATATATATTTGTAAGAACGGAATATATATGCGTAAGAACGGAATATATATGTGTAAGAACTGAATATATATGTGTAAGAACTGAATATATATGTGTAAGAACTGAATATATGTGTAAGAACTGAATCTATATGTTTAAGAACTGAATATATATGCGTAAGAACTCAATATATATGCGTATGAACTGAATATATATGCGTAAGAACTGAATATATATGCGTAAGAACTGAATATATATGCGTAAGAAATGAATATATATGCGTAAGAACTGAATATATATGTGTAAGAACTGAATATATATGGATAAGAACTGAATATATATGAGTAAGAACTGAATATATATGCGTAGGAACTGAATAAATATGCGTAGAAACTGAATATATATGCGTACGAACTGAATATATATGCGTAAGAACGTAATATATATCTGTAAGAACGGAATATATATGCGTAAGAACGGAATATATATGTGTAAGAACTAAATATATATGTGTAAGAACTGAAAATATATGCGTAAGAACTGAAAATATATGTGTAAGAACTGAATATATATGGGTAAGAACTGAATATATATGTGTAAGAACTGAATATATATGCGTAAGAACTGAATATATATGCGTACGAACTGAATATATATGCGTAAGAACTGAATATATATCTATAAGAACTGAATATATAAATGTAAGAACTGAATATATATGTGTAAGAACTGAATATATATGTGTAAGAACCAAATATATATGTGTAAGAACTGAATATATATGTGTAAGAACTGAATATATATGTGTAAGAACTGAATATATATGTGTAAGAACTGAATAGATGTGTAAGAACTGAATATATATGCGTAAGAACTGAATATATATGCGTAAGAACTGAATATATATGCGTAAGAAATGAATATATATGCGTAAAAACTGAATATATATGTGTAAGAACTGAATATATATGTGTAAGAACTGAATATATATGGGTAAGAACGGAATATATATCCGTAGAAACTGAATATACATGCGTAAGAACTGAATATATATGCGTAAGAACTGAATATGTATGCGTACGAACTGAATATATATGCATAAGAACGGAATATATATATATGTTAGAAATGAATATATATGCGTAAGAACTGAATATATATGTGTGAGAACTGAATATATATGTGTAAGAACTGAATATATATGGCTAAGAACGGAATATATATGCGTAGAAACTGAATATACATGCGTAAGAACGGAATATATATGTGTAAGAACTGAATATATATGCGTAAGAACGGAATATATATCTGTAAGAACGGAGTATATATGTGTAAGAACTGAATATATATGTGTAAGAACTGAATATATATTTGTAAGAACTGAATATATATGTGCAAGAACTGAATATATATGTTTAAGAACTGAATATATATGTGTAAGAACTGAATATATATGGGTAAGAACGGAATATATATCTCTAAGAACGGAATATATATATATAAGAACTGCATATATATGTGTTAGAACTGAATAGATATGTGTAGGAACTGATATATATGAGTAAGAAGGGAATATATATGCGTAGAAACTGAATATACATGCGTAAAAACTGAATATATATGCGTAAGAACTGAACATATATGCGTAATATCTAAATATATGAGTTGAAGCTGAATATATATGCGTACGAACTGAATATATATGCGTAAGAATGGAATATATATCTGTAAGAACAGAGTATATATGTGTAAGAACTGAATATATATGTGTAAGAACTGAATATATATGCGTACGAACTGAATATATATGCGTACGAACTGAATATATATGCGTAAGAACTGAATATATATGCGTAAGAACTGAATATATATGCGTAGAAACTGAGTATATATGCGTACGAACTGAATATATATGCGTAAGAACGGAATATATATCTGTAAGAACGGAATATATATGCGTAAGAACGGAATATATATGTGTAAGAACTGAATATATATGTGTAAGAACTGAATATATATGCGTAAGAACTGAAAATATATGTGTAAGAACTGAATATATATGATTAAGAACGGAATATATATGCATAGAAACTGAATATATATGCGTAAGAACTGAATATATATGCGTAAGAACTGAATATATATGCGTAAGAACTGAATATATATGCGTAAGAACGGAATATACATGCGTAAGAACTGAATATATATGCGTAAGACCTATATATATGCGTAAGAACGGAAAATATATGCGTAAAAACTGAATATATATGCGGAAGAACGGAATATATATGTGTAAGAACTGAATATATATGTGAAAGAACTGAATATATATGTGTAAGAACTGAATATATATGTGTAAGTACTGAATATATATGCGTAAGAACTGAATATATATGCGTAGGAACTGAATATATATGCGTAAGAACTGAATATATATGCGTAAGAACTGAATATATATGCGTAAGAAATGAAGATATATGCGTAAGTACGGAATATATACATGTATGTGTAAGAACTGAATATATATGTGTAAGAACTGAATATATGTGTGTAAGAACTGAATATATATGTGTAAGAAATGAATATATATGGGTAAGAACGGAATATATATGCGTAGAAACTGAATATATATGCGTAAAAACTGAATATATATATGTAAGAACTGAATATATATGTGTAAGAACTGAATATATATGTGTTTGAACAGAATATATATGTGTAAGAACTGAATATATATGCGTAAGAACGGAATATATATCTGTAAGAACGGAGTATATATGTGTAAGAACTGAATATATATGTGTAAGAACTGAATATATATTTGTAAGAACTGAATATATATGTGCAAGAACTGAATATATATGTGTAAGAACTGAATATATATGTGTAAGAACTGAATATATATGGGTAAGAACGGAATATATATCTCTAAGAACGGAATATATATATATAAGAACTGCATATATATGTGTAAGAACTGAATAGATATGTGTAGGAACTGATATATATGAGTAAGAACGGAATATATATGCGTAGAAACTGAATATACATGCGTAAGAACTGAATATATATGCGTAAGAACTGAACATATATGCGTAATATCTAAATATATGCGTAGAAGCTGAATATATATGCGTACGAACTGAATATATATGCGTAAGAATGGAATATATATCTGTAAGAACAGAGTATATATGTGTAAGAACTGAATATATATGTGTACGAACTGAATATATATGCGTACGAACTGAATATATATGAGTACGAACTGAATATATATGCGTAAGAACTGAATATATATGCGTAAGAACTGAATATATATGCGTAGAAACTGAGTATATATGCGTACGAACTGAATATATATGCGTAAGAACGGAATATATATCTGTAAGAACGGAATATATATGCGTAAGAACGGAATATATATGTGTAAGAACTGAATATATATGTGTAAGAACTGAATATATATGCGTAAGAACTGAAAATATATCTGTAAGAACTGAATATATATGATTAAGAACGGAATATATATGCGTAGAAACTGAATATATATGCGTAAGAACTGAATATATATGCGTAAGAACTGAATATATATGCGTAAGAACTGAATATATATGCGTAAGAACTGAATATATATGCGTAAGAACGGAATATACATGCGTAAGAACTGAATATATATGCGTAAGACCTATATATATGCGTAAGAACGGAAAATATATGCGTAAAAACTGAATATATATGCGGAAGAACGGAATATATATGTGTAAGAACTGAATATATATGTGAAAGAACTGAATATATATGTGTAAGAACTGAATATATATGTGTAAGTACTGAATATATATGCGTAAGAACTGAATATATATGCGTAAGAACTGAATATATATGCGTAAGAACTGAAGATATATGCGTAAGAAATGAAGATATATGCGTAAGTACGGAATATATACATGTATGTGTAAGAACTGAATATATATGTGTAAGAACTGAATATATGTGTGTAAGAACTGAATATATATGTGTAAGAAATGAATATATATGGGTAAGAACGGAATATATATGCGTAGAAACTGAATATATATGCGTAAAAACTGAATATATATATGTAAGAACTGAATATATATGTGTAAGAACTGAATATATATGTGTTAGAACAGAATATATATGTGTAAGAACTGAATATATATGTGTAAGAACTGAATATATATGTGTAAGAACTGAATATATATGTGTAAGAACTGAATATATGTGTAAGAACTGAATCTATATGTTTAAGAACTGAATATATATGCGTAAGAACTGAATATATATGAGTATGAACTGAATATATATGCGTAAGAACTGAATATATATGCGTAAGAACTGAATATATATGCGTAAGAAATGAATATATATGCGTAAGAACTGAATATATATGTGTAAGAACTGAATATATATGTCTAAGAACTGAATATATATGGGTAAGAACTGAATATATATGAGTAAAAACTGAATATATATGCGTAGGAACTGAATAAATATGCGTAGAAACTGAATATATATGCGTACGAACTGAATATATATGCGTAAGAACGTAATATATATCTGTAAGAACGGAATATATATGCGTAAGAACGGAATATATATGTGTAAGAACGGAATATATATGTGTAAGAACTGAATATATATGCGTAAGAACGGAATATATATCTGTAAGAACGGAGTATATATGTGTAAGAACTGAATATATATGTGTAAGAACTGAATATATATTTGTAAGAACAGAATATATATGTGTAAGAACTGAATATATATGCGTAAGAACTGAATATATATGGGTAGGAACTGAATATATATGCGTAAGGCCTGAATATATATAAGGGTATAACTGAAAATATATGCGTAGAAACTGAATATATATGCGTAAGAACTGAATATATATGCGTAAAAAATGAATATATATGCGTAAGAACTGAATATATATGTGTAAGAACTGAATATATATGTGTAAGAACTGAATATATATGGGTAAGAACGGAATATATATGCGTAGAAACTGAATATACATGCGTAAGGACTGAATATATATGCGTAATAACTGAATATATATGGGTAAGAACTGAATATATATGTGTAAGAACTGAATATATATGTGTAAGAACTGAATATATATGGGTAAAAACGGAATATATATGCGTAGAAACTGAATATATATGCGTAAGAACTGAATATATATGCGTAAGAACTGAATATATATGCGTAAGAACTGAATATATATGCGTAAGAACGGAATATATATGTGTAAGAACTGAATATATATGTGTAAGAACTGAATATATATGTGTAAGAACTGAATATATATGTGTAAGAACTGAATATATATGCGTAAAAACTGAATATATATGCATAGGAACTGAATATATATGCGTAAGAACTGAATATATATGCGTAAGAACGGAATATATATGTGTAAGAACTGAATATATGTGTGTAAGAACTGAATATATATGTGTAAGGACTGAATATATATGGGTAAGAACGGAATATATATGAGTAGAAACTGAATATATATGCGTAAGAACTGAATATATATGCGTAAGAACGGAATATATATGTGTAAGAACAGAATATATATGTGTAAGAACTGAATATATATGCGTAAGAACGGAATATATATGTGTACGAACTGAATATATATGCGTACGAACTGAATATATATGTGTAAGAACTGAATATATATGAGTAAGAACGGAATATATATGCATAGAAACTGAATATACATGCGTAAGAACTGAATATATATGCGTAAGAACTGAATATATATGCGTAAGAACGGAATATATATGCGTAAAAACTGAATATATGTGTGTAAGAACTGAATATATATGTGTAAGAACTGAATATATATGGGTAAGAACGGAATATATATGCGTAGAAACTGAATATATATGCGTAAGAACGGAATATATATGTGTAAGAACTGAATATATATGTGTAAGAACTGAATAAATATGCGTAAGAACTGAATATATTAAGAACTGAATATATGTGTGTAAGAACTGATTATATATGTGTAAGACCTGAATATATATGGGTAAGAACGGAATATATATGCGTAGAAACTGAATATATATGCGTAAGAACGGAATTTATATGTAAGAACTGAATATATATGTGTAGAAACTGAATATATATGCGTAAGAACTGAATATATATGCGTAAGCACGGAATATATATCTGTAAGAACGGAATATATATGTGTAAGAACTGAATATATATGTGTAAGAACTGAATATATATGCGTAAGAACTGAATATATATGCGTAAGAACTGAATATATATGCGTAAGAACTGAATATATATGCGTAAGAACGGAATATATATGTGTAAGAACTGAATATATATGTGTAAGAACTGAATATATATGTGTAAGAACTGAATATATATGTGTAAGAACTGAATATATATGCGTAAGAACTGAATATATATGCGTAAGGAACTGAATATATATGCGTAAGAACTGGAATATATATGCGTAAGAACGGAATATATATGTGTAAGAACTGAATATATATGTGTAAGAACTGAATATATATGTGTAAGAACGAATATATATGGGTAAGAACGGAATATATATGCGTAGAAACTGAATATATATGCGTAAGAACTGAATATATATGCTTAAGCACGGAATATATATCTGTAAGAACGGAATATATATGTGTAAGAACTGAATATATATGTGTAAGAACTGAATATATATGTGTAAGAACAGAATATATATGTGTAAGAACT
>JAWPHD010021062.1:0-29463 GCA_037043455.1 Cyrtodaria siliqua | reverse complement strand
CAATGAAATGTCAACAAGTATCATTCTGCGTGCCATAGAGTGCCCGTTTCATTTCTGACTTGTGCATATCTGTTGAAAGTACGTATACATATGAAAAACTTACGGTGGAACGCATTGTTGGCTTGTCATGGCTTGTACATGCAACTTCTGGGCTCACTTGAGAAGCGATTAACGTTGTGTCTTGATACAGGTTTGCTGCAATAATTATAACAATAGTCATATTAACAATCATAACAACAAGCCAGATAATATTGTACATATTCTATACGTATTACTATTATGAATAAGAATCATATGTACTATCAGATCGCGTAAAAATCTAAGTTATCTCTGTTCTCCTATTTTCCCGTACACGTATTACGTCCCTTGGCAATGAAATGTCAACAAGTATCATTCTGCGTGCCATAGAGTGCCCGTTTCATTTCTGACTTGTGCATATCTGTTGAAAGTACGTATACATATGAAAAACTTACGGTGGAACGCATTGTTGGCTTGTCATGGCTTGTACATGCAACTTCTGGGCTCACTTGAGAAGCGATTAACGTTGTGTCTTGATACAGGTTTGCTGCAATAATTATAACAATAGTCATATTAACAATCAAAACAACAAGCCAGATAATATTGTACATATTCTATACGTATTACTATTATGAATAAGAATCATATGTACTATCAGATCGCGTAAAAATCTAAGTTATCTCTGTTCTCCTATTTTCCCGTACACGTATTACGTCCCTTGGCAATGAAATGTCAACAAGTATCATTCTGCGTGCCATAGAGTGCCCGTTTCATTTCTGAC
Source organism: Cyrtodaria siliqua (assembly GCA_037043455.1). NCBI lineage: Eukaryota > Metazoa > Mollusca > Bivalvia > Adapedonta > Hiatellidae > Cyrtodaria > Cyrtodaria siliqua. Next base: position 28,664 of record JAWPHD010021062.1, on the reverse strand, counting down.
TTGTGCATATCTGTTGAAAGTATGTATACATATGAAAAACTTAAGGTGGAACGCATTGTTGGCTTGTCATGGCTTGTACATGCAACTTCTGGGCTCACTTGAGAAGCGATTAACGTTGTGTCTTGATACAGGTTTGCTGCAATAATTATAACAATAGTCATATTAACAATCATAACAACAAGCCAGATAATATTGTACATATTCTATACGTATTACTATTATGAATAAGAATCATATGTACTATCAGATCGCGTAAAAATCTAAGTTATCTCTGTTCTCCTATTTTCCCGTACACGTATTACGTCCCTTGGCAATGAAATGTCAACAAGTATCATTCTGCGTGCCATAGAGTGCCCGTTTCATTTCTGACTTGTGCATATCTGTTGAAAGTATGTATACATATGAAAAACTTACGGTGGAACGCATTGTTGGCTTGTCATGGCTTGTACATGCAACTTCTGGGCTCACTTGAGAAGCGATTAACGTTGTGTCTTGATACAGGTTTGCTGCAATAATTATAACAATAGTCATATTAACAATCATAACAACAAGCCAGATAATAGTGTACATATTCTATACGTATTACTATTATGAATAATAATCATATGTACTATCAGATCGCGTAAAAATCTAAGTTATCTCTGTGTTTCTCCTATTTTCCCGTACACGTATTACGTCCCTTGGCAATGAAATGTCAACAAGTATCATTCTGCGTGCCATAGAGTGCACGTTTCATTTCTGATGTGTGCATATCTGTTGAAAGTGCGTATACATATGAAAAACTTACGGTGGAACGCATTGTTGGCTTGTCATGGCTTGTACATGCAACTTCTGGGCTCACTTGAGAAGCGATTAACGTTGTGTCTTGATACAGGTTTGCTGCAATAATTATAACAATAGTCATATTAACAATCATAACAACAAGCCAGATAATATTGTACATATTCTATACGTATTACTATTATGAATAATAATCATATGTACTATCAGATCGCGTAAAAATCTAAGTTATCTCTGTGTTTCTCCTATTTTCCCGTACACGTATTACGTCCCTTGGCAATGAAATGTCAACAAGTATCATTCTGCGTGCCATAGAGTGCCCGTTTCATTCCTGACTTGTGCATATCTGTTGAAAGTACGTATACATATGAAAAACTTACGGTGGAACGCATTGTTGGCTTGTCATGGCTTGTACATGCAACTTCTGGGCTCACTTGAGAAGCGATTAACGTTGTGTCTTGATACAGGTTTGCTGCAATAATTATAACAATAGTCATATTAACAATCATAACAACAAGCCAGATAATATTGTACATATTCTATACGTATTACTATTATGAATAAGAATCATATGTACTATCAGATCGCGTAAAAATCTAAGTTATCTCTGTTCTCCTATTTTCCCGTACACGTATTACGTCCCTTGGCAATGAAATGTCAACAAGTATCATTCTGCGTGCCATAGAGTGCCCGTTTCATTTCTGACTTGTGCATATCTGTTGAAAGTATGTATACATATGAAAAACTTACGGTGGAACGCATTGTTGGCTTGTCATGGCTTGTACATGCAACTTCTGGGCTCACTTGAGAAGCGATTAACGTTGTGTCTTGATACATGTTTGCTGCAATAATTATAACAATAGTCATATTAACAATCATAACAACAAGCCAGATAATAGTGTACATATTCTATACGTATTACTATTATGAATATTAATCATATGTACTATCAGATCGCGTAAAAATCTAAGTTATCTCTGTGTTTCTCCTATTTTCCCGTACACGTATTACGTCCCTTGGCAATGAAATGTCAACAAGTATCATTCTGCGTGCCATAGAGTGCACGTTTCATTTCTGATGTGTGCATATCTGTTGAAAGTGCGTATACATATGAAAAACTTACGGTGGAACGCATTGTTGGCTTGTCATGGCTTGTACATGCAACTTCTGGGCTCACTTGAGAAGCGATTAACGTTGTGTCTTGATACAGGTTTGCTGCAATAATTATAACAATAGTCATATTAACAATCATAACAACAAGCCAGATAATATTGTACATATTCTATACGTATTACTATTATGAATAATAATCATATGTACTATCAGATCGCGTAAAAATCTAAGTTATCTCTGTGTTTCTCCTATTTTCCCGTACACGTATTACGTCCCTTGGCAATGAAATGTCAACAAGTATCATTCTGCGTGCCATAGAGTGCCCGTTTCATTTCTGACTTGTGCATATCTGTTGAAAGTACGTATACATATGAAAAACTTACGGTGGAACGCATTGTTGGCTTGTCATGGCTTGTACATGCAACTTCTGGGCTCACTTGAGAAGCGATTAACGTTGTGTCTTGATACAGGTTTGCTGCAATAATTATAACAATAGTCATATTAACAATCATAACAACAAGCCAGATAATATTGTACATATTCTATACGTATTACTATTATGAATAAGAATCATATGTACTATCAGATCGCGTAAAAATCTAAGTTATCTCTGTTCTCCTATTTTCCCGTACACGTATTACGTCCCTTGGCAATGAAATGTCAACAAGTATCATTCTGCGTGCCATAGAGTGCCCGTTTCATTTCTGACTTGTGCATATCTGTTGAAAGTACGTATACATATGAAAAACTTACGGTGGAACGCATTGTTGGCTTGTCATGGCTTGTACATGCAACTTCTGGGCTCACTTGAGAAGCGATTAACGTTGTGTCTTGATACAGGTTTGCTGCAATAATTATAACAATAGTCATATTAACAATCATAACAACAAGCCAGATAATATTGTACATATTCTATACGTATTACTATTATGAATAAGAATCATATGTACTATCAGATCGCGTAAAAATCTAAGTTATCTCTGTTCTCCTATTTTCCCGTACACGTATTACGTCCCTTGGCAATGAAATGTCAACAAGTATCATTCTGCGTGCCATAGAGTGCCCGTTTCATTTCTGACTTGTGCATATCTGTTGAAAGTATGTATACATATGAAAAACTTAAGGTGGAACGCATTGTTGGCTTGTCATGGCTTGTACATGCAACTTCTGGGCTCACTTGAGAAGCGATTAACGTTGTGTCTTGATACAGGTTTGCTGCAATAATTATAACAATAGTCATATTAACAATCATAACAACAAGCCAGATAATATTGTACATATTCTATACGTATTACTATTATGAATAAGAATCATATGTACTATCAGATCGCGTAAAAATCTAAGTTATCTCTGTTCTCCTATTTTCCCGTACACGTATTACGTCCCTTGGCAATGAAATGTCAACAAGTATCATTCTGCGTGCCATAGAGTGCCCGTTTCATTTCTGACTTGTGCATATCTGTTGAAAGTATGTATACATATGAAAAACTTACGGTGGAACGCATTGTTGGCTTGTCATGGCTTGTACATGCAACTTCTGGGCTCACTTGAGAAGCGATTAACGTTGTGTCTTGATACAGGTTTGCTGCAATAATTATAACAATAGTCATATTAACAATCATAACAACAAGCCAGATAATAGTGTAAATATTCTATACGTATTACTATTATGAATAATAATCATATGTACTATCAGATCGCGTAAAAATCTAAGTTATCTCTGTGTTTCTCCTATTTTCCCGTACACGTATTACGTCCCTTGGCAATGAAATGTCAACAAGTATCATTCTGCGTGCCATAGAGTGCACGTTTCATTTCTGATGTGTGCATATCTGTTGAAAGTGCGTATACATATGAAAAACTTACGGTGGAACGCATTGTTGGCTTGTCATGGCTTGTACATGCAACTTCTGGGCTCACTTGAGAAGCGATTAACGTTGTGTCTTGATACAGGTTTGCTGCAATAATTATAACAATAGTCATATTAACAATCATAACAACAAGCCAGATAATATTGTACATATTCTATACGTATTACTATTATGAATAATAATCATATGTACTATCAGATCGCGTAAAAATCTAAGTTATCTCTGTGTTTCTCCTATTTTCCCGTACACGTATTACGTCCCTTGGCAATGAAATGTCAACAAGTATCATTCTGCGTGCCATAGAGTGCCCGTTTCATTTCTGACTTGTGCATATCTGTTGAAAGTACGTATACATATGAAAAACTTACGGTGGAACGCATTGTTGGCTTGTCATGGCTTGTACATGCAACTTCTGGGCTCACTTGAGAAGCGATTAACGTTGTGTCTTGATACAGGTTTGCTGCAATAATTATAACAATAGTCATATTAACAATCATAACAACAAGCCAGATAATATTGTACATATTCTATACGTATTACTATTATGAATAAGAATCATATGTACTATCAGATCGCGTAAAAATCTAAGTTATCTCTGTTCTCCTATTTTCCCGTACACGTATTACGTCCCTTGGCAATGAAATGTCAACAAGTATCATTCTGCGTGCCATAGAGTGCCCGTTTCATTTCTGACTTGTGCATATCTGTTGAAAGTACGTATACATATGAAAAACTTACGGTGGAACGCATTGTTGGCTTGTCATGGCTTGTACATGCAACTTCTGGGCTCACTTGAGAAGCGATTAACGTTGTGTCTTGATACAGGTTTGCTGCAATAATTATAACAATAGTCATATTAACAATCATAACAACAAGCCAGATAATATTGTACATATTCTATACGTATTACTATTATGAATAAGAATCATATGTACTATCAGATCGCGTAAAAATCTAAGTTATCTCTGTTCTCCTATTTTCCCGTACACGTATTACGTCCCTTGGCAATGAAATGTCAACAAGTATCATTCTGCGTGCCATAGAGTGCCCGTTTCATTTCTGACTTGTGCATATCTGTTGAAAGTATGTATACATATGAAAAACTTAAGGTGGAACGCATTGTTGGCTTGTCATGGCTTGTACATGCAACTTCTGGGCTCACTTGAGAAGCGATTAACGTTGTGTCTTGATACAGGTTTGCTGCAATAATTATAACAATAGTCATATTAACAATCATAACAACAAGCCAGATAATATTGTACATATTCTATACGTATTACTATTATGAATAAGAATCATATGTACTATCAGATCGCGTAAAAATCTAAGTTATCTCTGTTCTCCTATTTTCCCGTACACGTATTACGTCCCTTGGCAATGAAATGTCAACAAGTATCATTCTGCGTGCCATAGAGTGCCCGTTTCATTTCTGACTTGTGCATATCTGTTGAAAGTATGTATACATATGAAAAACTTACGGTGGAACGCATTGTTGGCTTGTCATGGCTTGTACATGCAACTTCTGGGCTCACTTGAGAAGCGATTAACGTTGTGTCTTGATACAGGTTTGCTGCAATAATTATAACAATAGTCATATTAACAATCATAACAACAAGCCAGATAATAGTGTACATATTCTATACGTATTACTATTATGAATAATAATCATATGTACTATCAGATCGCGTAAAAATCTAAGTTATCTCTGTGTTTCTCCTATTTTCCCGTACACGTATTACGTCCCTTGGCAATGAAATGTCAACAAGTATCATTCTGCGTGCCATAGAGTGCACGTTTCATTTCTGATGTGTGCATATCTGTTGAAAGTGCGTATACATATGAAAAACTTACGGTGGAACGCATTGTTGGCTTGTCATGGCTTGTACATGCAACTTCTGGGCTCACTTGAGAAGCGATTAACGTTGTGTCTTGATACAGGTTTGCTGCACTAATTATAACAATAGTCATATTAACAATCATAACAACAAGCCAGATAATATTGTACATATTCTATACGTATTACTATTATGAATAATAATCATATGTACTATCAGATCGCGTAAAAATCTAAGTTATCTCTGTGTTTCTCCTATTTTCCCGTACACGTATTACGTCCCTTGGCAATGAAATGTCAACAAGTATCATTCTGCGTGCCATAGAGTGCCCGTTTCATTCCTGACTTGTGCATATCTGTTGAAAGTACGTATACATATGAAAAACTTACGGTGGAACGCATTGTTGGCTTGTCATGGCTTGTACATGCAACTTCTGGGCTCACTTGAGAAGCGATTAACGTTGTGTCTTGATACAGGTTTGCTGCAATAATTATAACAATAGTCATATTAACAATCATAACAACAAGCCAGATAATATTGTACATATTCTATACGTATTACTATTATGAATAAGAATCATATGTACTATCAGATCGCGTAAAAATCTAAGTTATCTCTGTTCTCCTATTTTCCCGTACACGTATTACGTCCCTTGGCAATGAAATGTCAACAAGTATCATTCTGCGTGCCATAGAGTGCCCGTTTCATTTCTGACTTGTGCATATCTGTTGAAAGTATGTATACATATGAAAAACTTACGGTGGAACGCATTGTTGGCTTGTCATGGCTTGTACATGCAACTTCTGGGCTCACTTGAGAAGCGATTAACGTTGTGTCTTGATACATGTTTGCTGCAATAATTATAACAATAGTCATATTAACAATCATAACAACAAGCCAGATAATAGTGTACATATTCTATACGTATTACTATTATGAATAATAATCATATGTACTATCAGATCGCGTAAAAATCTAAGTTATCTCTGTGTTTCTCCTATTTTCCCGTACACGTATTACGTCCCTTGGCAATGAAATGTCAACAAGTATCATTCTGCGTGCCATAGAGTGCACGTTTCATTTCTGATGTGTGCATATCTGTTGAAAGTGCGTATACATATGAAAAACTTACGGTGGAACGCATTGTTGGCTTGTCATGGCTTGTACATGCAACTTCTGGGCTCACTTGAGAAGCGATTAACGTTGTGTCTTGATACAGGTTTGCTGCAATAATTATAACAATAGTCATATTAACAATCATAACAACAAGCCAGATAATATTGTACATATTCTATACGTATTACTATTATGAATAATAATCATATGTACTATCAGATCGCGTAAAAATCTAAGTTATCTCTGTGTTTCTCCTATTTTCCCGTACACGTATTACGTCCCTTGGCAATGAAATGTCAACAAGTATCATTCTGCGTGCCATAGAGTGCCCGTTTCATTTCTGACTTGTGCATATCTGTTGAAAGTACGTATACATATGAAAAACTTACGGTGGAACGCATTGTTGGCTTGTCATGGCTTGTACATGCAACTTCTGGGTTCACTTGAGAAGCGATTAACGTTGTGTCTTGATACAGGTTTGCTGCAATAATTATAACAATAGTCATATTAACAATCATAACAACAAGCCAGATAATATTGTACATATTCTATACGTATTACTATTATGAATAAGAATCATATGTACTATCAGATCGCGTAAAAATCTAAGTTATCTCTGTTCTCCTATTTTCCCGTACACGTATTACGTCCCTTGGCAATGAAATGTCAACAAGTATCATTCTGCGTGCCATAGAGTGCCCGTTTCATTTCTGACTTGTGCATATCTGTTGAAAGTACGTATACATATGAAAAACTTACGGTGGAACGCATTGTTGGCTTGTCATGGCTTGTACATGCAACTTCTGGGCTCACTTGAGAAGCGATTAACGTTGTGTCTTGATACAGGTTTGCTGCAATAATTATAACAATAGTCATATTAACAATCATAACAACAAGCCAGATAATATTGTACATATTCTATACGTATTACTATTATGAATAAGAATCATATGTACTATCAGATCGCGTAAAAATCTAAGTTATCTCTGTTCTCCTATTTTCCCGTACACGTATTACGTCCCTTGGCAATGAAATGTCAACAAGTATCATTCTGCGTGCCATAGAGTGCCCGTTTCATTTCTGACTTGTGCATATCTGTTGAAAGTATGTATACATATGAAAAACTTAAGGTGGAACGCATTGTTGGCTTGTCATGGCTTGTACATGCAACTTCTGGGCTCACTTGAGAAGCGATTAACGTTGTGTCTTGATACAGGTTTGCTGCAATAATTATAACAATAGTCATATTAACAATCATAACAACAAGCCAGATAATATTGTACATATTCTATACGTATTACTATTATGAATAAGAATCATATGTACTATCAGATCGCGTAAAAATCTAAGTTATCTCTGTTCTCCTATTTTCCCGTACACGTATTACGTCCCTTGGCAATGAAATGTCAACAAGTATCATTCTGCGTGCCATAGAGTGCCCGTTTCATTTCTGACTTGTGCATATCTGTTGAAAGTATGTATACATATGAAAAACTTACGGTGGAACGCATTGTTGGCTTGTCATGGCTTGTACATGCAACTTCTGGGCTCACTTGAGAAGCGATTAACGTTGTGTCTTGATACAGGTTTGCTGCAATAATTATAACAATAGTCATATTAACAATCATAACAACAAGCCAGATAATAGTGTAAATATTCTATACGTATTACTATTATGAATAATAATCATATGTACTATCAGATCGCGTAAAAATCTAAGTTATCTCTGTGTTTCTCCTATTTTCCCGTACACGTATTACGTCCCTTGGCAATGAAATGTCAACAAGTATCATTCTGCGTGCCATAGAGTGCACGTTTCATTTCTGATGTGTGCATATCTGTTGAAAGTGCGTATACATATGAAAAACTTACGGTGGAACGCATTGTTGGCTTGTCATGGCTTGTACATGCAACTTCTGGGCTCACTTGAGAAGCGATTAACGTTGTGTCTTGATACAGGTTTGCTGCAATAATTATAACAATAGTCATATTAACAATCATAACAACAAGCCAGATAATATTGTACATATTCTATACGTATTACTATTATGAATAATAATCATATGTACTATCAGATCGCGTAAAAATCTAAGTTATCTCTGTGTTTCTCCTATTTTCCCGTACACGTATTACGTCCCTTGGCAATGAAATGTCAACAAGTATCATTCTGCGTGCCATAGAGTGCCCGTTTCATTTCTGACTTGTGCATATCTGTTGAAAGTACGTATACATATGAAAAACTTACGGTGGAACGCATTGTTGGCTTGTCATGGCTTGTACATGCAACTTCTGGGCTCACTTGAGAAGCGATTAACGTTGTGTCTTGATACAGGTTTGCTGCAATAATTATAACAATAGTCATATTAACAATCATAACAACAAGCCAGATAATATTGTACATATTCTATACGTATTACTATTATGAATAAGAATCATATGTACTATCAGATCGCGTAAAAATCTAAGTTATCTCTGTTCTCCTATTTTCCCGTACACGTATTACGTCCCTTGGCAATGAAATGTCAACAAGTATCATTCTGCGTGCCATAGAGTGCCCGTTTCATTTCTGACTTGTGCATATCTGTTGAAAGTATGTATACATATGAAAAACTTACGGTGGAACGCATTGTTGGCTTGTCATGGCTTGTACATGCAACTTCTGGGCTCACTTGAGAAGCGATTAACGTTGTGTCTTGATACATGTTTGCTGCAATAATTATAACAATAGTCATATTAACAATCATAACAACAAGCCAGATAATAGTGTACATATTCTATACGTATTACTATTATGAATAATAATCATATGTACTATCAGATCGCGTAAAAATCTAAGTTATCTCTGTGTTTCTCCTATTTTCCCGTACACGTATTACGTCCCTTGGCAATGAAATGTCAACAAGTATCATTCTGCGTGCCATAGAGTGCACGTTTCATTTCTGATGTGTGCATATCTGTTGAAAGTGCGTATACATATGAAGAACTTACGGTGGAACGCATTGTCGGCTTGTCATGGCTTGTACATGCAACTTCTGGGCTCACTTGAGAAGCGATTAACGTTGTGTCTTGATACAGGTTTGCTGCAATAATTATAACAATAGTCATATTAACAATCATAACAACAAGCCAGATAATATTGTACATATTCTATACGTATTACTATTATGAATAATAATCATATGTACTATCAGATCGCGTAAAAATCTAAGTTATCTCTGTGTTTCTCCTATTTTCCCGTACACGTATTACGTCCCTTGGCAATGAAATGTCAACAAGTATCATTATGCGTGCCATAGAGTGCCCGTTTCATTTCTGACTTGTGCATATCTGTTGAAAGTACGTATACATATGAAAAACTTACGGTGGAACGCATTGTTGGCTTGTCATGGCTTGTACATGCAACTTCTGGGCTCACTTGAGAAGCGATTAACGTTGTGTCTTGATACAGGTTTGCTGCAATAATTATAACAATAGTCATATTAACAATCATAACAACAAGCCAGATAATATTGTACATATTCTATACGTATTACTATTATGAATAAGAATCATATGTACTATCAGATCGCGTAAAAATCTAAGTTATCTCTGTTCTCCTATTTTCCCGTACACGTATTACGTCCCTTGGCAATGAAATGTCAACAAGTATCATTCTGCGTGCCATAGAGTGCCCGTTTCATTTCTGAATTGTGCATATCTGTTGAAAGTATGTATACATATGAAAAACTTACGGTGGAACGCATTGTTGGCTTGTCATGGCTTGTACATGCAACTTCTGGGCTCACTTGAGAAGCGATTAACGTTGTGTCATGATACAGGTTTGCTGCAATAATTATAACAATAGTCATATTAACAATCATAACAACAAGCCAGATAATATTGTACATATTCTATACGTATTACTATTATGAATAATAATCATATGTACTATCAGATCGCGTAAAAATCTAAGTTATCTCTGTGTTTCTCCTATTTTCCCGTACACGTATTACGTCCCTTGGCAATGAAATGTCAACAAGTATCATTCTGCGTGCCATAGAGTGCACGTTTCATTTCTGATGTGTGCATATCTGTTGAAAGTGCGTATACATATGAAAAACTTACGGTGGAACGCATTGTTGGCTTGTCATGGCTTGTACATGCAACTTCTGGGCTCACTTGAGAAGCGATTAACGTTGTGTCTTGATACAGGTTTGCTGCAATAATTATAACAATAGTCATATTAACAATCATAACAACAAGCCAGATAATATTGTACATATTCTATACGTATTACTAATATGAATAATAATCATATGTACTATCAGATCGCGTAAAAATCTAAGTTATCTCTGTGTTTCTCCTATTTTCCCGTACACGTATTACGTCCCTTGGCAATGAAATGTCAACAAGTATCATTCTGCGTGCCATAGAGTGCCCGTTTCATTTCTGACTTGTGCATATCTGTTGAAAGTACGTATACATATAAAAAACTTACGGTGGAACGCATTGTTGGCTTGTCATGGCTTGTACATGCAACTTCTGGGCTCACTTGAGAAGCGATTAACGTTGTGTCTTGATACATGTTTGCTGCAATAATTATAACAATAGTCATATTAACAATCATAACAACAAGCCAGATAATAGTGTACATATTCTATACGTATTACTATTATGAATAATAATCATATGTACTATCAGATCGCGTAAAAATCTAAGTTATCTCTGTGTTTCTCCTATTTTCCCGTACACGTATTACGTCCCTTGGCAATGAAATGTCAACAAGTATCATTCTGCGTGCCATAGAGTGCACGTTTCATTTCTGATGTGTGCATATCTGTTGAAAGTGCGTATACATATGAAGAACTTACGGTGGAACGCATTGTCGGCTTGTCATGGCTTGTACATGCAACTTCTGGGCTCACTTGAGAAGCGATTAACGTTGTGTCTTGATACAGGTTTGCTGCAATAATTATAACAATAGTCATATTAACAATCATAACAACAAGCCAGATAATATTGTACATATTCTATACGTATTACTATTATGAATAATAATCATATGTACTATCAGATCGCGTAAAAATCTAAGTTATCTCTGTGTTTCTCCTATTTTCCCGTACACGTATTACGTCCCTTGGCAATGAAATGTCAACAAGTATCATTATGCGTGCCATAGAGTGCCCGTTTCATTTCTGACTTGTGCATATCTGTTGAAAGTACGTATACATATGAAAAACTTACGGTGGAACGCATTGTTGGCTTGTCATGGCTTGTACATGCAACTTCTGGGCTCACTTGAGAAGCGATTAACGTTGTGTCTTGATACAGGTTTGCTGCAATAATTATAACAATAGTCATATTAACAATCATAACAACAAGCCAGATAATATTGTACATATTCTATACGTATTACTATTATGAATAAGAATCATATGTACTATCAGATCGCGTAAAAATCTAAGTTATCTCTGTTCTCCTATTTTCCCGTACACGTATTACGTCCCTTGGCAATGAAATGTCAACAAGTATCATTCTGCGTGCCATAGAGTGCCCGTTTCATTTCTGAATTGTGCATATCTGTTGAAAGTATGTATACATATGAAAAACTTACGGTGGAACGCATTGTTGGCTTGTCATGGCTTGTACATGCAACTTCTGGGCTCACTTGAGAAGCGATTAACGTTGTGTCATGATACAGGTTTGCTGCAATAATTATAACAATAGTCATATTAACAATCATAACAACAAGCCAGATAATATTGTACATATTCTATACGTATTACTATTATGAATAATAATCATATGTACTATCAGATCGCGTAAAAATCTAAGTTATCTCTGTGTTTCTCCTATTTTCCCGTACACGTATTACGTCCCTTGGCAATGAAATGTCAACAAGTATCATTCTGCGTGCCATAGAGTGCACGTTTCATTTCTGATGTGTGCATATCTGTTGAAAGTGCGTATACATATGAAAAACTTACGGTGGAACGCATTGTTGGCTTGTCATGGCTTGTACATGCAACTTCTGGGCTCACTTGAGAAGCGATTAACGTTGTGTCTTGATACAGGTTTGCTGCAATAATTATAACAATAGTCATATTAACAATCATAACAACAAGCCAGATAATATTGTACATATTCTATACGTATTACTAATATGAATAATAATCATATGTACTATCAGATCGCGTAAAAATCTAAGTTATCTCTGTGTTTCTCCTATTTTCCCGTACACGTATTACGTCCCTTGGCAATGAAATGTCAACAAGTATCATTCTGCGTGCCATAGAGTGCCCGTTTCATTTCTGACTTGTGCATATCTGTTGAAAGTACGTATACATATAAAAAACTTACGGTGGAACGCATTGTTGGCTTGTCATGGCTTGTACATGCAGCTTCTGGGCTCACTTGAGAAGCGATTAACGTTGTGTCTTGATACAGGTTTGCTGCAATAATTATAACAATAGTCATATTAACAATCATAACAACAAGCCAGATAATATTGTACATATTCTATACGTATTACTATTATGAATAATAATCATATGTACTATCAGATCGCGTAAAAATCTAAGTTATCTCTGTTCTCCTATTTTCCCGTACACGTATTACGTCCCTTGGCAATGAAATATGTCAACAAGTATCATTCTGCGTGCCATAGAGTGCCCGTTTCATTTCTGACTTGTGCATATCTGTTGAAAGTACGTATACATATGAAAAACTTACGGTGGAACGCATTGTTGGCTTGTCATGGCTTGTACATTCAACTTCTGGGCTCACTTGAGAAGCGATTAACGTTGTGTCTTGATACAGGTTTGCTACAATAATTATAACAATAGTCATATTAACAATCATAACAACAAGCCAGATAATATTGTACATATTCTATACGTATTACTATTATGAATAATAATCATATGTACTATCAGATCGCGTAAAAATCTAAGTTATCTCTGTGTTTCTCCTATTTTCCCGTACACGTATTACGTCCCTTGGCAATGAAATGTCAACAAGTATCATTCTGCGTGCCATAGAGTGCACGTTTCATTTCTGATGTGTGCATATCTGTTGAAAGTGCGTATACATATGAAAAACTTACGGTGGAACGCATTGTTGGCTTGTCATGGCTTGTACATGCAACTTCTGGGTTCACTTGAAAAGCGATTAACGTTGTGTCTTGATACAGGTTTGCTGCAATAATTATAACAATAGTCATATTAACAATCATAACAACAAGCCAGATAATATTGTACATATTCTATACGTATTACTATTATGAATAATAATCATATGTATTATCAGATCGCGTAAAAATCTAAGTTATCTCTGTGTTTCTCCTATTTTCCCGTACACGTATTACGTCCCTTGGCAATGAAATGTCAACAAGTATCATTCTGCGTGCCATAGAGTGCCCGTTTCATTTCTGACTTGTGCATATCTGTTGAAAGTACGTATACATATGAAAAACTTACGGTGGAACGCATTGTTGGCTTGTCATGGCTTGTACATGCAACTTCTGGGCTCACTTAAGAAGCGATTAACGTTGTGTCTTGATACAGGTTTGCTGCAATAATTATAACAATAGTCATATTAACAATCATAACAACAAGCCAGATAATATTGTACATATTCTATACGTATTACTAATATGAATAATAATCATATGTACTATCAGATCGCGTAAAAATCTAAGTTATCTCTGTGTTTCTCCTATTTTCCCGTACACGTATTACGTCCCTTGGCAATGAAATGTCAACAAGTATCATTCTGCGTGCCATAGAGTGCCCGTTTCATTTCTGACTTGTGCATATCTGTTGAAAGTACGTATACATATAAAAAACTTACGGTGGAACGCATTGTTGGCTTGTCATGGCTTGTACATGCAGCTTCTGGGCTCACTTGAGAAGCGATTAACGTTGTGTCTTGATACAGGTTTGCTGCAATAATTATAACAATAGTCATATTAACAATCATAACAACAAGCCAGATAATATTGTACATATTCTATACGTATTACTATTATGAATAATAATCATATGTACTATCAGATCGCGTAAAAATCTAAGTTATCTCTGTTCTCCTATTTTCCCGTACACGTATTACGTCCCTTGGCAATGAAATGTCAACAAGTATCATTCTGCGTGCCATAGAGTGCCCGTTTCATTTCTGACTTGTGCATATCTGTTGAAAGTACGTATACATATGAAAAACTTACGGTGGAACGCATTGTTGGCTTGTTATGGCTTGTACATTCAACTTCTGGGCTCACTTGAGAAGCGATTAACGTTGTGTCTTGATACAGGTTTGCTACATTAATTATAACAATAGTCATATTAACAATCATAACAACAAGCCAGATAATATTGTACATATTCTATACGTATTACTATTATGAATAATAATCATATGTACTATCAGATCGCGTAAAAATCTAAGTTATCTCTGTGTTTCTCCTATTTTCCCGTACACTTATTACGTCCCTTGGCAATGAAATGTCAACAAGTATCATTCTGCGTGCCATAGAGTGCACGTTTCATTTCTGATGTGTGCATATCTGTTGAAAGTGCGTATACATATGAAAAACTTACGGTGGAACGCATTGTTGGCTTGTCATGGCTTGTACATGCAACTTCTGGGCTCACTTGAAAAGCGATTAACGTTGTGTCTTGATACAGGTTTGCTGCAATAATTATAACAATAGTCATATTAACAATCATAACAACAAGCCAGATAATATTGTACATATTCTATACGTATTACTATTATGAATAATAATCATATGTATTATCAGATCGCGTAAAAATCTAAGTTATCTCTGTGTTTCTCCTATTTTCCCGTACACGTATTACGTCCCTTGGCAATGAAATGTCAACAAGTATCATTCTGCGTGCCATAGAGTGCCCGTTTCATTTCTGACTTGTGCATATCTGTTGAAAGTACGTATACATATGAAAAACTTACGGTGGAACGCATTGTTGGCTTGTCATGGCTTGTACATGCAACTTCTGGGCTCACTTAAGAAGCGATTAACGTTGTGTCTTGATACAGGTTTGCTGCAATAATTATAACAATAGTCATATTAACAATCATAACAACAAGCCAGATAATATTGTACATATTCTATACGTATTACTATTATGAATAAGAATCATATGTACTATCAGATCGCGTAAAAATCTAAGTTATCTCTGTTCTCCTATTTTCCCGTACACGTATTACGTCCCTTGGCAATGAAATGTCAACAAGTATCATTCTGCGTGCCATAGAGTGCCCGTTTCATTTCTGACTTGTGCATATCTGTTGAAAGTATGTATACATATGAAAAACTTACGGTGGAACGCATTGTTGGCTTGTCATGGCTTGTACATGCAACTTCTGGGCTCACTTGAGAAGCGATTAACGTTGTGTCTTGATACAGGTTTGCTGCAATAATTATAACAATAGTCATATTAACAATCATAACAACATGCCAGATAATATTGTACATATTCTATACGTATTACTATTTTGAATGATAATCATATGGCCTATCAGATCGCGTAAAAATCTAAGTTATCTCTGTTTCTCCTATTTCCCCGTACACGGATTAAATCCCTTGGCAATGAAATGTCAACAAGTATCATTCTGCGTGCCATAGAGTGCACGTTTCATATCTGATGTGTGCATATCTGTTGAAAGTGCGTATACATATGAAAAACTTACGGTGGAACGCATTGTTGGCTTGTCATGGCTTGTACATGCAACTTCTGGGCACACTTGAGAAGCGATTAACGTTGTGTCTTGATACAGGTTTGCTGCAATAATTATAACAATAGTCATATTAACAATCATAACAACAAGCCAGATAATATTGTACATATTCTATACGTATTACTATTATGAATAATAATCATATGTACTATCAGATCGCGTAAAAATCTAAGTTATCTCTGTGTTTCTCCTATTTTCCCGTACACGTATTACGTCCCTTGGCAATGAAATGTCAACAAGTATCATTCTGCGTGCCATAGAGTGCACGTTTCATTTCTGATGTGTGCATATCTGTTGAAAGTGCGTATACATATGAAAAACTTACGGTGGAACGCATTGTTGGCTTGTCATGGCTTGTACATGCAACTTCTGGGCTCACTTGAGAAGCGATTAACGTTGTGGCTTGATACAGGTTTGCTGCAATAATTATAACAATAGTCATATTAACAATCATAACAACAAGCCAGATAATATTGTACATATTCTATACGTATTACTATTATGAATAAGAATCATATGTACTATCAGATCGCGTAAAAATGTAAGTTATCTCTGTGTTTCTCCTATTTTCCCGTACACGTATTACCTCCCTTGGCAATGAAATGTCAACAAGTATCATTCTGCGTGCCATAGAGTGCCCGTTTCATTTCTGACTTGTGCATATCTGTTGAAAGTACGTATACATATGAAAAACTTACGGTGGAACGCATTGTTGGCTTGTCATGGCTTGTACATGCAACTTCTGGGCTCACTTGAGAAGCGATTAACGTTGTGTCTTGATACAGGTTTGCTGCAATAATTATAACAATAGTCATATTAACAATCATAACAACAAGCCAGATAATATTGTACATATTCTATACGTATTACTATTATGAATAAGAATCATATGTTCTATCAGATCGCGTAAAAATCTAAGTTATCTCTGTTCTCCTATTTTCCCGTACACGTATTACGTCCCTTGGCAATGAAATGTCAACAAGTATCATTCTGCGTGCCATAGAGTGCCCGTTTCATTTCTGAATTGTGCATATCTGTTGAAAGTATGTATACATATGAAAAACTTACGGTGGAACGCATTGTTGGCTTGTCATGGCTTGTACATGCAACTTCTGGGCTCACTTGAGGAGCGATTAACGTTGTGTCTTGATACAGGTTTGCTGCAATAATTATAACAATAGTCATATTAACAATCATAACAACAAGCCAGATAATATTGTACATATTCTATACGTATTACTATTATGAATAAGAATCATATGTACTATCAGATCGCGTAAAAATCTAAGTTATCTCTGTGTTTCTCCTATTTTCCCGTACACGTATTACGTCCCTTGGCAATGAAATGTCAACAAGTATCATTCTGCGTGCCATAGAGTGCACGTTTCATTTCTGACGTGTGCATATCTGTTGAAAGTGCGTATACATATGAAAAACTTACGGTGGAACGCATTGTTGGCTTGTCATGGCTTGTACATGCAACTTCTGGGCTCACTTGAAAAGCGATTAACGTTGTGTCTTGATACAGGTTTGCTGCAATAATTATAACAATAATCATATTAACAATCATAACAACAAGCCAGATAATATTGTACATATTCTATACGTATTACTATTATGAATAATAATCATATGTACTATCAGATCGCGTAAAAATCTAAGTTATCTCTGTGTTTCTCCTATTTTCCCGTACACGTATTACGTCCCTTGGCAATGAAATGTCAACAAGTATCATTCTGCGTGCCATAGAGTGCACGTTTCATTTCTGATGTGTGCATATCTGTTGAAAGTGCGTATACATATGAAAAACTTACGGTGGAACGCATTGTTGGCTTGTCATGGCTTGTACATGCAACTTCTGGGCTCACTTGAAAAGCGATTAACGTTGTGTCTTGATACAGGTTTGCTGCAATAATTATAACAATAGTCATATTAACAATCATAACAACAAGCCAGATAATATTGTACATATTCTATACGTATTACTATTATGAATAATAATCATATGTACTATCAGATCGCGTAAAAATCTAAGTTATCTCTGTGTTTCTCCTATTTTCCCGTACACGTATTACGTCCCTTGGCAATGAAATGTCAACAAGTATCATTCTGCGTGCCATAGAGTGCACGTTTCATTTCTGATGTGTGCATATCTGTTGAAAGTGCGTATACATATGAAAAACTTACCGTGGAACGCATTGTTGGCTTGTCATGGCTTGTACATGCAACTTCTGGGCTCACTTGAGAAGCGATTAACGTTGTGTCTTGATACAGGTTTGCTGCAATAATTATAACAATAGTCATATTAACAATCATAACAACAAGCCAGATAATATTGTACATATTCTATACGTATTACTATTATGAATAATAATCATATGTACTATCAGATCGCGTAAAAATCTAAGTTATCTCTGTGTTTCTCCTATTTTCCCGTACACGTATTACGTCCCTTGGCAATGAAATGTCAACAAGTATCATTCTGCGTGCCATAGAGTGCACGTTTCATTTCTGATGTGTGCATATCTGTTGAAAGTGCGTATACATATGAAAAACTTACGATGGAACGCATTGTTGGCTTGTCATGGCTTGTACATGCAACTTCTGGGCTCACTTGAGAAGCGATTAACGTTGTGTCTTGATACAGGTTTGCTGCAATAATTATAACAATAGTCATATTAACAATCATAACAACAAGCCAGATAATATTGTACATATTCTATACGTATTACTATTATGAATAATAATCATATGTACTATCAGATCGCGTAAAAATCTAAGTTATCTCTGTGTTTCTCCTATTTTCCCGTACACGTATTACGTCCCTTGGCAATGAAATGTCAACAAGTATCATTCTGCGTGCCATAGAGTGCCCGTTTCATTTCTGATGTGTGCATATCTGTTGAAAGTGCGTATACATATGAAAAACTTACGGTGGAACGCATTGTTGGCTTGTCATGGCTTGTACATGCAACTTCTGGGCTCACTTGAGAAGCGATTAACGTTGTGTCTTGATACAGGTTTGCTGCAATAATTATAACAATAGTCATATTAACAATCATAACAACAAGCCAGATAATATTGTACATATTCTATACGTATTACTATTATGAATAATAATCATATGTACTATCAGATCGCGTAAAAATCTAAGTTACTCTGTGTTTCTCCTATTTTCCCGTACACGTATTACGTCCCTTGGCAATGAAATGTCAACAAGTATCATTCTGCGTGCCATAGAGTGCCCGTTTCATTTCTGACTTGTGCATATCTGTTGAAAGTACGTATACATATGAAAAACTTACGGTGGAACGCATTGTTGGCTTGTCATGGCTTGTACATGCAACTTCTGGGCTCACTTGAGAAGCGATTAACGTTGTGTCTTGATACAGGTTTGCTGCAATAATTATAACAATAGTCATATTAACAATCATAACAACAAGCCAGATAATATTGTACATATTCTATACGTATTACTATTATGAATAATAATCATATGTACTATCAGATCGCGTAAAAATCTAAGTTATCTCTGTGTTTCTCCTATTTTCCCGTACACGTATTACGTCCCTTGGCAATGAAATGTCAACAAGTATCATTCTGCGTGCCATAGAGTGCCCGTTTCATTTCTGACTTGTGCATATCTGTTGAAAGTACGTATACATATGAAAAACTTACGGTGGAACGCATTGTTGGCTTGTCATGGGTTGTACATGCAACTTCTGGGCTCACTTGAGAAGCGATTAACGTTGTGTCTTGATACAGGTTTGCTGCAATAATTATAACAATAGTCATATTAACAATCATAACAACAAGCCAGATAATATTGTACATATTCTATACGTATTACTATTATGAATAATAATCATATGTACTATCAGATCGCGTAAAAATCTAAGTTATCTCTGTGTTTCTCCTATTTTCCCGTACACGTATTACGTCCCTTGGCAATGAAATGTCAACAAGTATCATTCTGCGTGCCATAGAGTGCACGTTTCATTTCTGATGTGTGCATATCTGTTGAAAGTGCGTATACATATGAAATACTTACGGTGGAACGCATTGTTGGCTTGTCATGGCTTGTACATGCAACTTCTGGGCTCACTTGAGAAGCGATTAACGTTGTGTCTTGATACAGGTTTGCTGCAATAATTATAACAATAGTCATATTAACAATCATAACAACAAGCCAGATAATATTGTACATATTCTATACGTATTACTATTATGAATAATAATCATATGTACTATCAGATCGCGTAAAAATCTAAGTTATCTCTGTTCTCCTATTTTCCCGTACACGTATTACGTCCCTTGGCAATGAAATGTCAACAAGTATCATTCTGCGTGCCATAGAGTGCCCGTTTCATTTCTGACTTGTGCATATCTTTTGAAAGTACGTATACATATGAAAAACTTACGGTGGAACGCATTGTTGGCTTGTCATGGCTTGTACATGCAACTTCTGGGCTCACTTGAGAAGCGATTAACGTTGTGTCTTGATACAGGTTTGCTGCAATAATTATAACAATAGTCATATTAACAATCATAACAACAAGCCAGATAATATTGTACATATTCTATACGTATTACTATTATGAATAATAATCATATGTACTATCAGATCGCGTAAAAATCTAAGTTATCTCTGTGTTTCTCCTATTTTCCCGTACACGTATTACGTCCCTTGGCAATGAAATGTCAACAAGTATCATTCTGCGTGCCATAGAGTGCACGTTTCATTTCTGACGTGTGCGTATCTGTTGAAAGTGCGTATACATATGAAAAACTTACGGTGGAACGCATTGTTGGCTTGTCATGGCTTGTACATGCAACTTCTGGGCTCACTTGAGAAGCGATTAACGTTGTGTCTTGATACAGGTTTGCTGCAATAATTATAACAATAGTCATATTAACAATCATAACAACAAGCCAGATAATATTGTACATATTCTATACGTATTACTATTATGAATAATAATCATATGTACTATCAGATCGCGTAAAAATCTAAGTTATCTCTGTGTTTCTCCTATTTTCCCGTACACGTATTACGTCCCTTGGCAATGAAATGTCAACAAGTATCATTCTGCGTGCCATAGAGTGCACGTTTCATTTCTGACGTGTGCGTATCTGTTGAAAGTGCGTATACATATGAAAAACTTACGGTGGAACGCATTGTTGGCTTGTCATGGCTTGTACATGCAACTTCTGGGCTCACTTGAAAAGCGATTAACGTTGTGTCTTGATACAGGTTTGCTGCAATAATTATAACAATAGTCATATTAACAATCATAACAACAAGCCAGATAATATTGTACATATTCTATACGTATTACTATTATGAATAATAATCATATGTACTATCAGATCGCGTAAAAATCTAAGTTATCTCTGTGTTTCTCCTATTTTCCCATACACGTATTACGTCCCTTGGCAATGAAATGTCAACAAGTATCATTCTGCGTGCCATAGAGTGCCCGTTTCATTTCTGACTTGTGCATATCTGTTGAAAGTACGTATACATATGAAAAACTTACGGTGGAACGCATTGTTGGCTTGTCATGGGTTGTACATGCAACTTCTGGGCTCACTTGAGAAGCGATTAACGTTGTGTCTTGATACAGGTTTGCTGCAATAATTATAACAATAGTCATATTAACAATCATAACAACAAGCCAGATAATATTGTACATATTCTATACGTATTACTATTATGAATAATAATCATATGTACTATCAGATCGCGTAAAAATCTAAGTTATCTCTGTGTTTCTCCTATTTTCCCGTACACGTATTACGTCCCTTGGCAATGAAATGTCAACAAGTATCATTCTGCGTGCCATAGAGTGCACGTTTCATTTCTGATGTGTGCATATCTGTTGAAAGTGCGTATACATATGAAATACTTACGGTGGAACGCATTGTTGGCTTGTCATGGCTTGTACATGCAACTTCTGGGCTCACTTGAGAATCGATTAACGTTGTGTCTTGATACAGGTTTGCTGCAATAATTATAACAATAGTCATATTAACAATCATAACAACAAGCCAGATAATATTGTACATATTCTATACGTATTACTATTATGAATAATAATCATATGTACTATCAGATCGCGTAAAAATCTAAGTTATCTCTGTTCTCCTATTTTCCCGTACACGTATTACGTCCCTTGGCAATGAAATGTCAACAAGTATCATTCTGCGTGCCATAGAGTGCCCGTTTCATTTCTGACTTGTGCATATCTGTTGAAAGTACGTATACATATGAAAAACTTACGGTGGAACGCATTGTTGGCTTGTCATGGCTTGTACATGCAACTTCTGGGCTCACTTGAGAAGCGATTAACGTTGTGTCTTGATACAGGTTTGCTGCAATAATTATAACAATAGTCATATTAACAATCATAACAACAAGCCAGATAATATTGTACATATTCTATACGTATTACTATTATGAATAATAATCATATGTACTATCAGATCGCGTAAAAATCTAAGTTATCTCTGTGTTTCTCCTATTTTCCCGTACACGTATTACGTCCCTTGGCAATGAAATGTCAACAAGTATCATTCTGCGTGCCATAGAGTGCACGTTTCATTTCTGATGTGTGCATATCTGTTGAAAGTGCGTATACATATGAAATACTTACGGTGGAACGCATTGTTGGCTTGTCATGGCTTGTACATGCAACTTCTGGGCTCACTTGAGAAGCGATTAACGTTGTGTCTTGATACAGGTTTGCTGCAATAATTATAACAATAGTCATATTAACAATCATAACAACAAGCCAGATAATATTGTACATATTCTATACGTATTACTATTATGAATAATAATCATATGTACTATCAGATCGCGTAAAAATCTAAGTTATCTCTGTTCTCCTATTTTCCCGTACACGTATTACGTCCCTTGGCAATGAAATGTCAACAAGTATCATTCTGCGTGCCATAGAGTGCCCGTTTCATTTCTGACTTGTGCATATCTGTTGAAAGTACGTATACATATGAAAAACTTACGGTGGAACGCATTGTTGGCTTGTCATGGCTTGTACATGCAACTTCTGGGCTCATTTGAGAAGCGATTAACGTTGTGTCTTGATACAGGTTTGCTGCAATAATTATAACAATAGTCATATTAACAATCATAACAACAAGCCAGATAATATTGTACATATTCTATACGTATTACTATTATGAATAATAATCATATGTACTATCAGATCGCGTAAAAATCTAAGTTATCTCTGTGTTTCTCCTATTTTCCCGTACACGTATTACGTCCCTTGGCAATGAAATGTCAACAAGTATCATTCTGCGTGCCATAGAGTGCACGTTTCATTTCTGACGTGTGCGTATCTGTTGAAAGTGCGTATACATATGAAAAACTTACGGTGGAACGCATTGTTGGCTTGTCATGGCTTGTACATGCAACTTCTGGGCTCACTTGAAAAGCGATTAACGTTGTGTCTTGATACAGGTTTGCTGCAATAATTATAACAATAGTCATATTAACAATCATAACAACAAGCCAGATAATATTGTACATATTCTATACGTATTACTATTATGAATAATAATCATATGTACTATCAGATCGCGTAAAAATCTAAGTTATCTCTGTGTTTCTCCTATTTTCCCGTACACGTATTACGTCCCTTGGCAATGAAATGTCAACAAGTATCATTCTGCGTGCCATAGAGTGCCCGTTTCATTTCTGACTTGTGCATATCTGTTGAAAGTACGTATACATATGAAAAACTTACGGTGGAACGCATTGTTGGCTTGTCATGGGTTGTACATGCAACTTCTGGGCTCACTTGAGAAGCGATTAACGTTGTGTCTTGATACAGGTTTGCTGCAATAATTATAACAATAGTCATATTAACAATCATAACAACAAGCCAGATAATATTGTACATATTCTATACGTATTACTATTATGAATAATAATCATATGTACTATCAGATCGCGTAAAAATCTAAGTTATCTCTGTGTTTCTCCTATTTTCCCGTACACGTATAACGTCCCTTGGCAATGAAATGTCAACAAGTATCATTCTGCGTGCCATAGAGTGCACGTTTCATTTCTGATGTGTGCATATCTGTTGAAAGTGCGTATACATATGAAATACTTACGGTGGAACGCATTGTTGGCTTGTCATGGCTTGTACATGCAACTTCTGGGCTCACTTGAGAAGCGATTAACGTTGTGTCTTGATACAGGTTTGCTGCAATAATTATAACAATAGTCATATTAACAATCATAACAACAAGCCAGATAATATTGTACATATTCTATACGTATGACTATTATGAATAATAATCATATGTACTATCAGATCGCGTAAAAATCTAAGTTATCTCTGTTCTCCTATTTTCCCGTACACGTATTACGTCCCTTGGCAATGAAATGTCAACAAGTATCATTCTGCGTGCCATAGAGTGCCCGTTTCATTTCTGACTTGTGCATATCTGTTGAAAGTACGTATACATATGAAAAACTTACGGTGGAACGCATTGTTGGCTTGTCATGGCTTGTACATGCAACTTCTGGGCTCACTTGAGAAGCGATTAACGTTGTGTCTTGATACAGGTTTGCTGCAATAATTATAACAATAGTCATATTAACAATCATAACAACAAGCCAGATAATATTGTACATATTCTATACGTATTACTATTATGAATAATAATCATATGTACTATCAGATCGCGTAAAAATCTAAGTTATCTCTGTGTTTCTCCTATTTTCCCGTACACGTATTACGTCCCTTGGCAATGAAATGTCAACAAGTATCATTCTGCGTGCCATAGAGTGCACGTTTCATTTCTGACGTGTGCATATCTGTTGAAAGTGCGTATACATATGAAAAACTTACGGTGGAACGCATTGTTGGCTTGTCATGGCTTGTACATGCAACTTCTGGGCTCACTTGAGAAGCGATTAACGTTGTGTCTTGATACAGGTTTGCTGCAATAATTATAACAATAGTCATATTAACAATCATAACAACAAGCCAGATAATATTGTACATATTCTATACGTATTACTATTATGAATAATAATCATATGTACTATCAGATCGCGTAAAAATCTAAGTTATCTCTGTGTTTCTCCTATTTTCCCGTACACGTATTACGTCCCTTGGCAATGAAATGTCAACAAGTATCATTCTGCGTGCCATAGAGTGCACGTTTCATTTCTGACGTGTGCGTATCTGTTGAAAGTGCGTATACATATGAAAAACTTACGGTGGAACGCATTGTTGGCTTGTCATGGCTTGTACATGCAACTTCTGGGCTCACTTGAAAAGCGATTAACGTTGTGTCTTGATACAGGTTTGCTGCAATAATTATAACAATAGTCATATTAACAATCATAACAACAAGCCAGATAATATTGTACATATTCTATACGTATTACTATTATGAATAATAATCATATGTACTATCAGATCGCGTAAAAATCTAAGTTATCTCTGTGTTTCTCCTATTTTCCCATACACGTATTACGTCCCTTGGCAATGAAATGTCAACAAGTATCATTCTGCGTGCCATAGAGTGCCCGTTTCATTTCTGACTTGTGCATATCTGTTGAAAGTACGTATACATATGAAAAACTTACGGTGGAACGCATTGTTGGCTTGTCATGGGTTGTACATGCAACTTCTGGGCTCACTTGAGAAGCGATTAACGTTGTGTCTTGATACAGGTTTGCTGCAATAATTATAACAATAGTCATATTAACAATCATAACAACAAGCCAGATAATATTGTACATATTCTATACGTATTACTATTATGAATAATAATCATATGTAATATCAGATCGCGTAAAAATCTAAGTTATCTCTGTGTTTCTCCTATTTTCCCGTACACATATTACGTCCCTTGGCAATGAAATGTCAACAAGTATCATTCTGCGTGCCATAGAGTGCCCGTTTCATTTCTGACTTGTGCATATCTGTTGAAAGTACGTATACATATGAAAAACTTACGGTGGAACGCATTGTTGGCTTGTCATGGCTTGTACATGCAACTTCTGGGCTCACTTGAGAAGCGATTAACGTTGTGTCTTGATACAGGTTTGCTGCAATAATTATAACAATAGTCATATTAACAATCATAACAACAAGCCAGATAATATTGTACATATTCTATACGTATTACTATTATGAATAATAATCATATGTACTATCAGATCGCGTAAAAATCTAAGTTATCTCTGTTCTCCTATTTTCCCGTACACGTATTACGTCCCTTGGCAATGAAATGTCAACAAGTATCATTCTGCGTGCCATAGAGTGCCCGTTTCATTTCTGACTTGTGCATATCTGTTGAAAGTACGTATACATATGAAAAACTTACGGTGGAACGCATTGTTGGCTTGTCATGGCTTGTACATGCAACTTCTGGGCTCACTTGAGAAGCGATTAACGTTGTGTCTTGATACAGGTTTGCTGCAATAATTATAACAATAGTCATATTAACAATCATAACAACAAGCCAGATAATATTGTACATATTCTATACGTATTACTATTATGAATAATAATCATATGTACTATCAGATCGCGTAAAAATCTAAGTTATCTCTGTGTTTCTCCTATTTTCCCGTACACGTATTACGTCCCTTGGCAATGAAATGTCAACAAGTATCATTCTGCGTGCCATAGAGTGCCCGTTTCATTTCTGACTTGTGCATATCTGTTGAAAGTACGTATACATATGAAAAACTTACGGTGGAACGCATTGTTGGCTTGTCATGGCTTGTACATGCAACTTCTGGGCTCACTTGAGAAGCGATTAACGTTGTGTCTTGATACAGGTTTGCTGCAATAATTATAACAATAGTCATATTAACAATCATAACAACAAGCCAGATAATATTGTACATATTCTATACGTATTACTATTATGAATAAGAATCATATGTACTATCAGATCGCGTAAAAATCTAAGTTATCTCTGTGTTTCTCCTATTTTCCCGTACACGTATTACGTCCCTTGGCAATGAAATGTCAACAAGTATCATTCTGCGTGCCATAGAGTGCACGTTTCATTTCTGACGTGTGCATATCTGTTGAAAGTGCGTATACATATGAAAAACTTACGGTGGAACGCATTGTTGGCTTGTCATGGCTTGTACATGCAACTTCTGGGCTCACTTGAAAAGCGATTAACGTTGTGTCTTGATACAGGTTTGCTGCAATAATTATAACAATAGTCATATTAACAATCATAACAACAAGCCAGATAATATTGTACATATTCTATACGTATTACTATTATGAATAATAATCATATGTAATATCAGATCGCGTAAAAATCTAAGTTATCTCTGTGTTTCTCCTATTTTCCCGTACACATATTACGTCCCTTGGCAATGAAATGTCAACAAGTATCATTCTGCGTGCCATAGAGTGCCCGTTTCATTTCTGACTTGTGCATATCTGTTGAAAGTACGTATACATATGAAAAACTTACGGTGGAACGCATTGTTGGCTTGTCATGGCTTGTACATGCAACTTCTGGGCTCACTTGAGAAGCGATTAACGTTGTGTCTTGATACAGGTTTGCTGCAATAATTATAACAATAGTCATATTAACAATCATAACAACAAGCCAGATAATATTGTACATATTCTATACGTATTACTATTATGAATAATAATCATATGTACTATCAGATCGCGTAAAAATCTAAGTTATCTCTGTTCTCCTATTTTCCCGTACACGTATTACGTCCCTTGGCAATGAAATGTCAACAAGTATCATTCTGCGTGCCATAGAGTGCCCGTTTCATTTCTGACTTGTGCATATCTGTTGAAAGTACGTATACATATGAAAAACTTACGGTGGAACGCATTGTTGGCTTGTCATGGCTTGTACATGCAACTTCTGGGCTCACTTGAGAAGCGATTAACGTTGTGTCTTGATACAGGTTTGCTGCAATAATTATAACAATAGTCATATTAACAATCATAACAACAAGCCAGATAATATTGTACATATTCTATACGTATTACTATTATGAATAATAATCATATGTACTATCAGATCGCGTAAAAATCTAAGTTATCTCTGTGTTTCTCCTATTTTCCCGTACACGTATTACGTCCCTTGGCAATGAAATGTCAACAAGTATCATTCTGCGTGCCATAGAGTGCACGTTTCATTTCTGATGTGTGCATATCTGTTGAAA